>WBMY01017833.1:133084-147884 GCA_013397315.1 Donacobius atricapilla
TCATATATATTTTATATATTATTAAATATTAGATTACCATGGGCTCTTCCAACAAGGGTTGTAAAGATGCTGTAATATTGGTAATTCCCCTTATGAGATTCATTTTGTGCCAAGTGGTCAGAATTATTTTTTATCTAATGTGTGTATTGGTGCAGTGCTTCCTCTATATGGATTTGAGCTGATGTCCTAACATAGAAAATGAAACAGAGGGAGAGGTGTTGGTGGTACCGCTTCAATTTCATTGACGTATCTGAAAATGTTTCAAACTTACGAGGAAAAATGGATTAATTAAATGGTTATTTTTTACCACATAGCACGTGATCTTTTGTATTACGGCATTATTCAAAGTAAAACTAATGTAAGGGTATTTCAAGAAGGAGAATTTTAAAACCAGATTAGAAGGGTTGGGTGATTCTGGATGTTCTGTTCCACTAATCATGAACCAGATCTGCTTTTCATACGCTGTTATCAGTGTGCTGATGTGTACCTTGAAATGCTTCGATAGAATTCAGGTGTAAATTCTGGGCACAACTTGGTCAGGACTCAGCAGAGAAATGTCTGCAGAGCAGCAGCTGCTCCCCAGCAGCTCTGGGACACCCTTGCCCGTCAGTGCCTGCTTCTCCCAGCCTGCAGAAAGGTGAATGTATATAATGTGAGGATTGAAGGCCCGGTGAATTACACTCTTTCTGAAACCATTTAAGGAAGCCTAACAGGGAGATTAGTTTAACTTCACAGAGTTCCAACCAGGAACACAGAATTTCGGAGGTCTCACTACTTTGGCTGGCTGAGAAAGGAAAACTCCATGGGTTCAAATCTTGCAGGGCTGTGTAAGAGCTGCGGATTCTGCCTGGCAAAGAAAAGCAGCCAGAGCCCACCCGAGCAGCCTTGCAGTGAAAGGCTTTTGTCCTCTTCAGACCCACAGCTCCTGAACCTCAACCCGCAGCACAAAGATTGATGCAAATCCTTGCTGTGCATGCTGGCGTATTTGACTGATAACGAGCACTTTCAGAGTGTGCCAGCCTTTTATTTCCATCACACATCCTTTTTGTTTGTCCGACGTCCTTTGTAAATGTCTTCTGCTGTCCTGAGAAGCAGGATGCCGGTTCTCCCGTTGCAAATCCAGCTGGTTTGTCTAAACTCAAGTATCACTGCACTTTCTATAATATTAGCCGTTATTTTGTCTCCTCTGCCACCTTCTCTTCCCTAGAACTGTTTTCTCCGCGTATAATTTGTATTTTTCTAGATTAATCAAGCAGTTACACTTCGCTGTGGAGCTGTTGGAGAGGAGGCTTTTGATGTGAATGAGCTGTGTGGATGAATTATTGAAGAGGATTTCACTTGTTTCCTTTGCCAGTGTGATTTGTAATGATGCTGCCTTTAAGAGGGGTTTCACTTTTGTTACCTGAGTTAGTTTTGCTGTGCTTTAATCAATGCAAACTGAGCAATAAAGGCAGAATGTCATAACTTATTTCAAAGTCCTTAATAAAAGCTATGTGAACCTTTCAGCTATCAAGAGAATTTGAACTCCCAGTTTTGTTTTTTTCTTAAGTAGTCAAAACAAATTTAGCTTCTACTTACTTTTTTTTTTTTTTTTTTCCCCAGGGAATAATATTTGCTAAGTAGTATAAATAGTGCCTATGAGATTAATTTCATCCTGTGAGAAAAGGAAATTCTTCTTTTTAGGGGGATGTTGTCAAATCGAATTTATATTCTGCCTCTAAATATTTTAAGTATGAAAAGTTAGGAATGTAACACCACCATGAATCGAGAGTAGGTCTCTCCCTCTTTTTGAGTCACTCTGAAAAGGGTTAAGCAATTATCGGAGTCTGAGAATTTAAAATGGAGCTTCCAGACCCTTTACCTCCTGGAAATTGTTTTTCACCTTGGCAGGGTGAATAAATACACGTCAGAGGTTTTGCAAATAGGGTGTTGTGACTGGAAAGCCACGGGGCTCAAGATTCAGCTCAGCTCTGAATGTTGGGGGGTTTTAGATGTCTCTATTAGTTAGCAAGACAAAAGGAGATCTGAGTAAATACCATGTACTTGAGGAGACAAAAGCAAGAGCTATCCTGAGATGCATTCTGAAAATTTATTGAGATGCAGAGCTCCCTCTCTGACCCGTCATGCAAAAGCCTTAAACATCATTTTGCACCACAGTTCTTTAAACATTCCCTTAAAAGCAAATCAAATGAAATGCTGAAAGGAGCTGATTGTGGTCAGATTATCATTTTGTCAGTTCCTTGAAGGTTCTTCATATCAGTGTTACATCTTTCAACAGTAATTTATCTCTTGTTTTTCTGCTTATTCTGTCAGGATGGTTCTGCTGTTGCATATAATGGAACAGGGACTTGGAACTCTGGACTTCCGTTTGCATCAAGAGAAAAAATTTAAGAGTGACTTTTTACCAAGACTGAAATTGCACCCTGTAATGAAGCCCGACTGAAATGTGACTCAGCTTCTGACTGATTTACACCTGCAACTCCGTGCTGTTTAATAGAGGCATAAGTGTCTGGGAGTGCACCTGTGCGTGAATTACAGCTGCAGACACGTGTTTGCCCGAACAGGAGGAGGCAAACTGGTGAAACTGCAGCCTTAGAGCTCGGAGGCATGTATAGCTTTGATATCTGGAGGATGTTTGGATTGCTCTTCCCAGTCCTCAAAACAAAATATTGTACATTTGTGAGCTTTGTGTGCTTCAAACTGGCTTAAGACCCTGAATGGATACTTGTCCTTTAGAAAATTTGAACAACACATTCACTTTTTTTTGTGTGGAACAGGATATGCAGCAGTGCCTTGTCTCCAGCTGGTGTTATGTCCCCCTTTGCACAAGTTCAGCCTGCACAAGCACAGAACCCAGATGATTTACACAAGATCAGGCCAGCCCATGAATGCTCCTACGTGGTCTCATAGTCCAAAACTCTCCTTTTTCATTATTATCATGGGTCTGTCCTTTAGCTTTTCTGTCACTGTTCTACCTTTTTCAAAATCTTGGTATATTGTTCTTGGCTTATGTTACATGCAGATCCTTCCTAAAGTCTTTTATATACATATTTATATTTTTAAAATATATTTATATATATTTATATATAACAGAGTGTGCTCAAGCTGTGATGTGAGCAGTAAAGGGAGAAACAGCTCCTCCATGGACACTAGAATGAAAATGTTTGACTGCCTGCATGGCTTTGATGGTCACAAATTAAATCCTGATACAATTATAAATTCCTTCAAAGTTCATCTCACAATAGATATGGTGGAAAAACTCAGGCAAATATAGCTAAGTTGATTGAAAATAATAACTCAGAATAAATTAAGATTTAAATTTTTTTAATTGCAGAGGATAACCCTAATTTAGCAATCCACTGATACTTTGATGTTCCTTTATAAAAATCTGGATTCACTGGCTGTCCCTGCCTATTTCTAACACAGGAACGTGGCCTGATGTGATTGAAGGTTGGCAATAGGGTAATTTTGAACAGTCTTGGAAAACAAATAGAAAATGTACAAATATGGTGCAGGTTGAAATGTGTAACTGCTGACATTTTTTCTGTTGACTTTTGAGTCAGAGTCTCTTAGTAAGTGAATGACATGGCAAATGCAGCTTCCATGGTGCCACTTGCTGTGCATTTCTTAGTGCACCGAACAGGAATTTTTCATTTCATGCATCATTTATAATTTGCTGCAACGATTGAGAAGTCTCTCTCTATGTGTGTGCATATATAAATGTACATCGTTTTTCTAAGAGGAAGAAAATGTGCCTTGTCAGCCTTCCCTAAGCTGTCAGACTTCACCTGTCTGTAAAATTTGACGGCATAAATTGTGTCAATGCAGGTTTCTACATGCACTTATTTCTAGAGGAGATGGGAAGGAACAATAAAGTAGCTGATGCAATTTGGCAGTTAATTATGAGATATGTTAGAGCATTTCAGTAACATCCCATCTGTTGCCCGACTGCATCCAGAATTAATTCAGACCTGAAAATGGAGAAGCCTTGAGAAAATTGAGATTGTGAGGACTGACAATGTTAACAGGGGTATCCCTGTCTCCAGAGCTTTTCCTGTGGTGTTCCATTGCAGAAGGACAAGCTCAACAATTCTTTGCCATCCATATATCAAAGAACTTGGATGGTGGGCTCTTTCTGATTATGTTTTAGTTTGTTTATTAAATCACTGATATTTCGAACTTGCTTGTTTGCTTCATTTCTGCTCAAATCATATGAGTAAGTGTCTCTTTGGCCTCTCTTTTATTGTGGCTGTTTCTGTAATTCTTCAGACGTGTTGCTGCATTGCAGGGGATTTTATAATTTTTTGTACATTTGATACGTAAATAAGATAGATTTCTATACTTCAAAGTGGGTTNAAAATTTGAACAACACATTCACTTTTTTTTGTGTGGAACAGGATATGCAGCAGTGCCTTGTCTCCAGCTGGTGTTATGTCCCCCTTTGCACAAGTTCAGCCTGCACAAGCACAGAACCCAGATGATTTACACAAGATCAGGCCAGCCCATGAATGCTCCTACGTGGTCTCATAGTCCAAAACTCTCCTTTTTCATTATTATCATGGGTCTGTCCTTTAGCTTTTCTGTCACTGTTCTACCTTTTTCAAAATCTTGGTATATTGTTCTTGGCTTATGTTACATGCAGATCCTTCCTAAAGTCTTTTATATACATATTTATATTTTTAAAATATATTTATATATATTTATATATAACAGAGTGTGCTCAAGCTGTGATGTGAGCAGTAAAGGGAGAAACAGCTCCTCCATGGACACTAGAATGAAAATGTTTGACTGCCTGCATGGCTTTGATGGTCACAAATTAAATCCTGATACAATTATAAATTCCTTCAAAGTTCATCTCACAATAGATATGGTGGAAAAACTCAGGCAAATATAGCTAAGTTGATTGAAAATAATAACTCAGAATAAATTAAGATTTAAATTTTTTTAATTGCAGAGGATAACCCTAATTTAGCAATCCACTGATACTTTGATGTTCCTTTATAAAAATCTGGATTCACTGGCTGTCCCTGCCTATTTCTAACACAGGAACGTGGCCTGATGTGATTGAAGGTTGGCAATAGGATAGTTTTGAACAGACTTGGAAAACAAATGGAAAATGTACAAATACGGTGCAGGTTGAAATGTGTAACTGCTGACATTTTTTCTGTTGACTTTTGAGTCAGAGTCTCTTAGTAAGTGAATGACATGGCAAATGCAGCTTCCATGGTGCCACTTGCTGTGCATTTCTTAGTGCACCGAACAGGAATTTTTCATTTCATGCATCATTTATAATTTGCTGCAACGATTGAGAAGTCTCTCCCTACGTGTGTGCATATATAAATGTACATCGTTTTTCTAAGAGGAAGAAAATGTGCCTTGTCAGCCTTCCCTAAGCTGTCAGACTTCACCTGTCTGTAAAATTTGACGGCATAAATTGTGTCAATGCAGGTTTCTACACGCACTTATTTCTAGAGGAGATGGGAAGGAACAATAAAGTAGCTGATGCAATTTGGCAGTTAATTATGAGATATGTTAGAGCATTTCAGTAACATCCCATCTGTTGCCCGACTGCATCCAGAATTAATTCAGACCTGAAAATGGAGAAGCCTTGAGAAAATTGAGATTGTGAGGACTGACAATGTTAACAGGGGTATCCCTGTCTCCAGAGCTTTTCCTGTGGTGTTCCATTGCAGAAGGACAAGCTCAACAATTCTTTGCCATCCATATATCAAAGAACTTGGATGGTGGGCTCTTTCTGATTATGTTTTAGTTTGTTTATTAAATCACTGATATTTCGAACTTGCTTGTTTGCTTCATTTCTGCTCAAATCATATGAGTAAGTGTCTCTTTGGCCTCTCTTTTATTGTGGCTGTTTCTGTAATTCTTCAGACGTGTTGCTGCATTGCAGGGGATTTTATAATTTTTTGTACATTTGATACGTAAATAAGATAGATTTCTATACTTCAAAGTGGGTTTCTCCACAGGAATACAATTAATATGGGAAAAAAAATGACCAAATGACAAAAAAAGGTGCAGTACACTCATTCAGGCTCCCCAGAATGTTAATTGAAAGAGCGGTTTATTTGTATTTGTACTTTTAAAATCAAGCTAAGTCCTAAAGTTGCACGCTAAAATCCATTGCAGATTTTACCATGAATTAAAATGAGCTATTTTATAAGTGAAAATAGTCCTTCATATTGAAAAATGCCAAAATAAAAATGTTTAAGGCACACCATAGTTCATACCATGAAACACAGAGATGTTTCCAGTTGGCAAGTACAGATAAAGCTCAGTAAACAAGAAAAGATATTGATATAAAAGATATTGCAGGCAGGAGTGATGGCGTGAATGACCAAGTTACACAGACCCAATAATGTCTTTTGACTTCACATTGTTCTTAAGGTTTGCTCTGATCCCCCTGAGAGCCATAAAGGGAACAATAAGGACACATTATCTTATTTTCTTGGTCCAGGGATTGCTAAAGTTGTCTGTTTGCAAGAAAATTATTTTTTGAGGAACACACTCTCAGCTGTTTCACTGATTGATACAAGGTGAAGGGTCTTCTCAGGACTGTGTGCGGCCAGCTGCTCCTTTCTTTGCTTCTCTACTCATCCTCCACCAGAAGATTTTTAATCAAGTGTCTCTCTTTTTTCTGTTCTTGTTCACCTGGTTAGAGACGTCTTGACCCTCGTGGCTGCCTACCTTTGATTGCTCTCTGGAAATGCAGCCTTCTGAGCGAGTTTGCTACAATTTACTGCATGAGCTGCTCTTTCATGCTCAACGTTTCTTCTTATCTGGCCGAGGTATTTGATAGCGTACCTGTAAAACTGGATGGAAGCTGACCTGGCAGAGGTGAGAGTCCCGGGAGGTGAAGGGGCACAAATGCCTTAAAGATGTGCCGCCCTTGTCTGATCTGCTCTAGGTCAGTCCCTCTGACACTGAAAGCTGAAATTCAGCCCTTCTCCAGCTCTGCAGGAGCTGCAGATCGCTGACAAGCTAGGGCATTCTGTAATTCCTTTCTTTCTTAGCTGCTTCTTGTGTACTGCCCTAAGAGAATGAAACCACGGCAAGGAGCTTTTACCCTTGCTGCCTGTTTGGCTATCTCTTTTTTTTTTTTATTATTTATTTTTTTTTCCCCTCATTTCCTTGTGCTGAGATAGGAAAAAAAAAAAGAGATCATTGAATATTCCAATGTGGAAAGGGCAGAAAACTCCCTTTTAGTCTACATGGAAGTAAAAAACCCCCTGTTGAATATGTGCAAAAAAAAAAAAAAAANNNNAAAAAAAAAAAAAAAAAAAAAAGAAAAAAAAAAGGTTTTGAGCGGACAAGAAAAGTCTTCAGGCATCTAGAAAACCTGCCTTGAAACTGGGAACTCGAGAGCAGCGCACAGAACCACCTTCTCTGCATCAAACCCTTCCTAGCAGTCACAGTATCGAGGGAGTGTGCAGCACAAGCACAGCTTTTCTGAGGGAAAACAAGTTTCTTTTTGCCAGTAGTAACATAAAACCCCACACTTACTCATCCCAAAATTCTGTTTTACTTCAGTTTTAATAAGACAGAAAAGATGTGTAGACAACATGTTCTAATCACTTCTAGTTCGTTATGGCTTTTGTTGAATGACAAAGATAACTCATTTAATATGTTTTACTCTCAAAAGAAAGTGTACTGCAATGAATATTTCAGATGTTTCAAACTTAGAAGAGCTATGGTTCTTGTTTAGAAAACATGAGGCATTATTGGAGAAATTAAATTAAATTGCTCGGCGATTTAGCTTTTTTATAACGGCAGCAGAACAACTCAGGCTTTAAAAGGTTCCATAAAGAGTGCTATGTTTTTCCAGCACGATTATAATTAAGGTTGATGGATTGCTAGGGAGGAAAAGAATAGTGAATTTTCAGAATAATTTTTGGAGTTTGGATAGAAACTGAAAAACATTTAAACACCTACACATGGACAAAGCAAGCCAGGCAGCTCTTTTTCCACTACATAAATCCTTCTTGACCTTTGAAACTAAATACAAATAATCTTCTAAGAATTTTTTGTAACGTTTCTCTGAACTTGAGATTGAGCCATCCATTTGCTTTAGCACACCTGTGACCTCTGGTATTGTCACCTGCTTGGGTGGGCTGTGTTTGAGCTTGTCTTGGGTTTGCAGTGCAGGATGTACCCCGCAGTCTGTATTCCATTGCCAGCTGTTAAACCAGCTGGGGCAGGGCTCTTTATCCCTTCCAGGACCCACCCTCCCTCCAGGGATCTCTGCTGCTCATGGGCCATCGAGGCTCACGGCATGGCTGAGAGCATTACATCATCCATGGGGAGAGGCTCCGCCCAGGGGGAGGAGCCAAGCATTCCCACCTGGATAAAAGCTGAGATCCAGAACCCAGCACAGCCTGTGTGCACGGGATTGCCAGAGGGAGACCGGACCCATCTCAGCACCCCTGGGCCTTCAGAGGGAAACTGCACCTGCTACGGGATCATTGCTCCAACAGAGCCACGTCTGGCACTGCAGGAGGGCTGGATTGGGCTGCTCCCAGCACCCTGAGCAACGGGGGGTCAGGCTGTGTTCTGACCCTGTCACTGTTTTCATTTTGTTTGTTTACTTTTTTGTACTACTACATTTTTATTTTTAATATTTCTAGTAAAGAACTGTTATTCTTATTCCCATATCTTTGCCTGAGAGCCCCTTCATTTCAAAACTATAATAATTCAGAGGGAGGGGGTTTACATTCTCCATTCCAAGGGAGGCTCCTGCCTTCCTCAGCAGACACCTGGCTTTCCAGACCAAGGCAGAGGTTTTGCCTGAATCCTCGCTGCTGGCTGGCGAGGGAAACCTCCTGAGCTGTTGTCATGGAGAGAACTGGCTGTAAGGCTTCATTTATGCTCCCCTCCATATTTTTATTGGAAATTTCCCTAGTCAGGGTTATTTTTCAAGTGTGATCTCTCCCTGGTTGTTTCACAGTTATAAAAGAAAATAAAGGAGTCAAAAGAACATGCTCCAAAATGTTGCCTAAATATAGGCCAATTTTTGTAGTGCCACAAATTTACTCCATGGATTTAGGTTAATTCCATAGGATCCTCAGACATTCTTAGAAGACAAATATTTGGTCTTCAGGACCTGCACAAGGCAGGGAGAATTACTGCATGCACACATTCAGCAGTGTGTTTTTTGCTTGAGGTTTAGTTTGTTGGTGTTTTTGGCTGGAACAAACCAACTTCTACTGTGTACTTTGTCTGCATTTTAAAGCATTTTGCTCTAGTTCCTGAAGAGTCCTCAAGAGCAGATAGGCTGACATCTGTGATATTTAGCACATCTTGGAAATTCTTTGTTCCCCCGGGTGATTTTCAGCTTATTCTGAGATATTAGCCACACATTCATGGTCAGAGATAGCCTTGAAGAAGGAGAAATGCCATATTTTTCTCTTTATAAACTGTATTTTTTTCCCCTTAATTTTTCAGTAGTAAAACTGCTGTTGTATAAGGCTTTAGAGCTAGATTTGTAGGAAGAAACATTTATGAGATCTCATGTATCTGTGGTGCTAGTACAAGACTCTGAAGAGGGATATAAATAAAATATGTATAAACCTGCAGCACTTTAGTTTTTATGAATTATTCTATTCCATTGTGCTTCCTTTTGTTAGGAATATTACTGATGAGAGAACCAAAGAAGTGCATGACTAAAAGTACCTAAAAATGGTGTATCACTGGGTATGGAAACAGAAATATCTCATGAACATTTCTACTTAGCAGGTAGGAACTTAAGGCAGATATTGATGACTATGTAGAGCTACCAGGGATTTTCACCATCCTCTCTCCAATGGTAAAGTCAGTTGTGACTTTCCAAGGATGTAGATACATGCGTCGATTGTCACATTCCACAGTTAAATGTGTTGGGAATGGAAAGAGCTGCAGAGTGGAAGAATTTATTCAGTACCTATTACCTGCACTACTGCTATGTTCTAGCAATGTGAGTGTTTTAATTCATATGAGATGAGAGCGCTCTTCTATTTTGAAAAAAATCATAAATCAATCACGTGCAAATTAAACAACTTTTCATACCATTGACCCCAGTGCAATTCATCAGCTCCAAGCTCCATATGTGCCAATTCATCAAAACAACAATCTTGTCAGGTACTGTCCTAATAAATAATTATTTCTGCATCCAGCCCTTCTGAAGGGCTGGTGAGGTGCCCCGATGATTCATTAGTGCTAATGTTGGGTTAAACCTTTTGTGATCTTAAACATAATTGTAGCTCATTGGATCATTTCTACTTTTTTTAACCTCTGTGAGAGCAAAAATTACCCATTTTGTTTCATTTATCACTGACAAAATTAAAGGGAATTATTTGTATGATCATCTTATGAGCAACTTGTATTGATAAATTTCACGCTATTCATCTGTGAATTTCTTTCTCTATAATAATAGTAAATATTTAATAGTAATTTTTGGAAACAGTTAAAAATGTTCTTACATTCCTAGGTCAGCAGCACAGGATTTAGGAAATGGAGTTTCAAGTCTTACTGTCACTTTGAGACAGACACAGAATGCTGGGTAAATAAACCTTTTCAACCCAAACCATTCTATGATAATAAAGGACCTTAAATATCTAATTCCAACCCTGTTGGAACGGGGGTTTAATATGCTGACACACCTTTTCCCTGAAATATCATTTTTCCAGTGGAAAAAATACTAAACCACTCAGATCACCTCTGCCATAATAAGCCTTATAATGCGTTTTGGGGAAGGCATGTAAATAAATAAAATATGAAGGAGATGCTCAGCTCCTAGTGAATTGGAATTAATTGGGCAAGCTAAGTATTTTCTACCAGTTGGTGCTTCAATAAATTGAAGCATGGGGATGTGAAATGTGCTTGAGAATACTCATCAAACTGCAAGAGGTACCTTCAAATCCCAAAAAGCTGTGTGAGAGTGAACCATGTCCATCTAACATATAGAACTACTCCAACAACTGGGGTTTTTTTTGTTTTTTTATATTCTTAAAGAATAGTTGCAATAATCTGAGTATTTAAAAGAAATGGAATATCTGGCTTTGCTCTTTCGAGTAAAATAAAATGTCTCCTTTCTATTCCAAATATTTGAAGGCTTATTTATTTTACAACAGCACTAAAAGGAAATTCAGATAGGAATTAATTTCATAAAACAAACATTTTATTTTTGAAGTATGGGAAAACGTTCCCATGGCTCCTTCTGTTTCTAAACTTTGTGAATTTGACTGGAATGCCTGAAAGATGTTAATGTCGCCAGAAATGCGTTTCCCTGAGTCAAACACAGAGGAATCGCTGTCCAGCCTTTGTGCACCACTGGTGCTGATGGCACTGCACCAGATCTTGGATTGGTCCTTCACAAACGCACTTCGTGCGCCTGTCAATGGTGTTATGCCTCTAGGTGAGCAATTAGCAATTAATTAACTCCTTTGGCACAGGGCAGCCATTCAGCATCTTTAATTTGTTGTGATGGAGCGTGGCTGCGTTCAGGGGCTGGGAAGGGCCGGCTCCCCGCAGCCTCACAGCTCCTGCTCCTCTCATCCTTCCCCTGGTGATCCCTGGTGATCCCTNCTTTAGTGATCATACGGTAGCTGACAGAGTTTTATCATTTAGGACATTATTTGGGTAAGTGGTGGGGTAATTCTAGTGGCATCCAAGGAAGATTTTGTTGTGGAGCTGTCTAGACGAAATAAATGCATGAATATAGATTTCTATGGGCACTACATAAAGTGGACATGATACAAAGTATTTATATGAAGAAAAAATCCCCAAATTTTGTATTTGTAATTCCTACCACTGTTCAAAAGACAGTTTTACTGAACTTTGACTTAATTGCCTGTAACGTAAAACAAATCTTGAATATAAGAACAATATAAACATATATGGATCATTTCTCTGTAGCTTTCTGTGCATTTATTAAAATCAGACTTGGGAATCTCCCATCACATTGATCAATAATGTGGAAATGTGATATTTTTCATTAGTTGCAGCTTTATGAAACTGTGAGCTTTTTCTGCCTCTTCCTCATCCAAATTCTGATTTCAGATTTGCCATGAGTAGCTCACAGGGGCGGTTGTTCCAGAGCTCTGTGCACAAGAGTATTGTTTCATTACCTCTTCCAGTAAAGGAATATTCCATCTCAAAGCCCTCTGCAGCTGCTAATTATTCAGCACATCCCTGGGAAGCAGTTTAGCACCGATCCCAATTTCCACCCCAGGCAACAGACCCTGCTCAGATCTTGACTCTGAGCTGCTCAGCAGGAATTCCAGCCAGGTCCTGAGTGACTCTTCCCACCTCAGGGAGGCTGTCCTGCCTCCCAAAGCCCCAAATTAAATCAGGACAGGGACCTGAACTTTGGGCTCCTGCAAATGCTGATTTTGTTCTGCAGCTCCTTGGCTATTCTGGTCTGGCTCATAGAAGCTGCTCCAATTCAAATAAATAATCAAATATTAATTAGGGCAGAGGCAGGCAGCCACAGCCAAGCTGTTTGGTGGGAACAAACCCACATTTTCTTGTCTAGAAAATGTATTCCAAGTAGGAAGCTTTCTGTTGAATTAAAAGCAGTGTGATTACTTAAATATAAATGAAAACCTATATGAAATCTCTAAAAAAACCCCAGGGACAAATAAAACAAGAGGAAAACAGTATTTGCAGTTCATTTCTGATCAGCTGTAAAGCACCTGTAGCTTTGTTTTCGAGGTTCTGCATTCCTGATGTACATTTGGATTTACAAAATCAAAGAGAAGGCAGTTTGAGGAGCAGCAAAATGCATGACAACCAACTGAAAAAGGAAGCAGCCAGGGAGCAATATTGGAGGAATAATTTTTGAATTTTCTGTAGCCCCTGTATGGTTTTTAAGCAAAGTCTGTTGGCTGCTTTAGGTAGCTGACAGCTTGAAGAAAGGGTAAATGAGAAGACAGACTTCTAGAAAAAAGACAGTAGAAAGTATTTCTTTAAAACAAATTTCCCTTTTAATCAAACCAATCCATCTTGATGTCTTTTGCTTGGATTTTTGCTTTATTATTTTCTAGTCTTGTTCCAAAAAAATGCGAGCTGTTTTTCAGGGAACGGGAGGTTTTGTCTAGAGAGGGAAATCCAGGGAGCATCCCAGTCCAGGCTCCATCTCTGCCAGCCGAGTCCTCTCTTGGCAGGAGCGTGCTGAGAGCTCCCGGAGCACCCAGACCGAGCAGCCGAGGAGGGATCTTTGCTGGTGTTCTGCCATTTACTCCGTGTAGAACAGCCCTCCATCGTGTTCATGGGGAGAAGGATGTCTGATCACTCTCCCATTTTGCAAATAGTTTTAGCGCTGTCACCCTCTTCTCTTTTGATGTTTTGAAAATTGAGGAGTTTTAGGATTTTGCTTGGAACTGGTTTTCATCCAGGAAGGCAATTCTTACTTTAAAAATACAAAGGAATATCATTAAATGAACACAAAATATTGTACCCAAATCATCCACGAGGCATCATAGATTTTTTTTCCCCCTAATTTCAGCCCATTAAATATTTTTAATATTTAATGATTTCTTTCCCCTCTTAGATGGCAGGTGACAAGAAACTTAAAACTTTGCAAAGTTTCCAAGAGACTTAAAACTTTCTAATAACTTTCAGCTTATATCAGAAGAGTAAGAGCTCCTTATTTGCTGATTAATTCAGCAGTGGGAACAGCCCAGGGTTCATCTCATGTAACTTTGAACCGAATTCTCCATTTGAAGTACGTAGAGAGAGAGTTTTGGGATACTCAGCACTGGTTTGCGGCCTTGGTGGAGTGTTTGAGGTTGGATGGGGCTGGTGCAGGCTCTCCTGACCCAGTGGGGATGGAGGCAGCACTTTCAGCTCCAACCTCTGGTACTGAAGTGTCAAGGCTGAGACGTCAAGGCAGAGCTGAACTCGCTGGGGGAACGAGGAGCCTGGGCCTTTTCACTGTCACTAGATTTCTTGTTCTGCAGCACAACTGAAAGACTGCAGCTGTTCTACACTTGGGGTTTTTTTTTGCTTATTAATCCTGGGTGCTTCTAAGCTTACTTAAACTTCCGTGCATATCATAAAGTATTTCTCCAAAATACTGCATGTGCTTAAAGCAGAGGAGGTCTCAGACCTTTTATACCAGAGCAGAGCTTCATTTACATGCTAAGCTAACTGAAAATGGAAATAATTCCCCCTGTGGCTGGCTCAACAATCCCAAGTTGTTTTACACCCCGTTCAAAAAAGACAAAGAAGATTATTGACTACTGAAGTTGCAGAAATCTCAGAAAAGATGCCTGTGTGAGAAAGTGTAACTTATCACAAAGGCTGCATATTTCTCCTGCTTGAATGCAAACACACATTCATGTTCTTCTGTGTCTCATTGCTGTCAAACTTTTGAAATGCCAGATAATGTGTTGCTTATTTTCCAACATAGCATTCAGCATTTCCATTAGAGCTGGGCAAGCAGGAAGAACAGTGGTACTTTGTAGATTAATTTACACTGAATTTTCAAAGTCCTGAATNCCCCTGGTGATCCCTGGTGATCCCTGGTGATCCCTGGTGATCCCTGGTCCCACACTCAGGAGCAAAATCAGATTTCCTGCAGCAACTGAGAAAACTCTGCAGCATGCAGGGCGGCACACAGGCAATTAAAACCATCTCCATCCCATTGCAGGTGACATTTCCGTGAGCTCAGCAGCTTCTGGGCTTTGATTAGGAAATGACTACTGGGAAAAAAAAGGTTGTGTCATCTCAGAGTTCTCCTACAGATGTGGCACTTAATGTGCCTTTTTTTTTTTTTAATTTATTTTATTTTATTTTTATTTTTATTTTT
>WBMY01017833.1:148681-181858 GCA_013397315.1 Donacobius atricapilla
CCCAGACCGAGCAGCCGAGGAGGGATCTTTGCTGGTGTTCTGCCATTTACTCCGTGTAGAACAGCCCTCCATCGTGTTCATGGGGAGAAGGATGTCTGATCACTCTCCCATTTTGCAAATAGTTTTAGCGCTGTCACCCTCTTCTCTTTTGATGTTTTGAAAATTGAGGAGTTTTAGGATTTTGCTTGGAACTGGTTTTCATCCAGGAAGGCAATTCTTACTTTAAAAATACAAAGGAATATCATTAAATGAACACAAAATATTGTACCCAAATCATCCACGAGGCATCATAGATTTTTTTTCCCCCTAATTTCAGCCCATTAAATATTTTTAATATTTAATGATTTCTTTCCCCTCTTAGATGGCAGGTGACAAGAAACTTAAAACTTTGCAAAGTTTCCAAGAGACTTAAAACTTTCTAATAACTTTCAGCTTATATCAGAAGAGTAAGAGCTCCTTATTTGCTGATTAATTCAGCAGTGGGAACAGCCCAGGGTTCATCTCATGTAACTTTGAACCGAATTCTCCATTTGAAGTACGTAGAGAGAGAGTTTTGGGATACTCAGCACTGGTTTGCGGCCTTGGTGGAGTGTTTGAGGTTGGATGGGGCTGGTGCAGGCTCTCCTGACCCAGTGGGGATGGAGGCAGCACTTTCAGCTCCAACCTCTGGTACTGAAGTGTCAAGGCTGAGACGTCAAGGGAGAGCTGAACTCGCTGGGGGAACGAGGAGCCTGGGCCTTTTCACTGTCACTAGATTTCTTGTTCTGCAGCACAACTGAAAGACTGCAGCTGTTCTACACTTGGGGTTTTTTTTTGCTTATTAATCCTGGGTGCTTCTAAGCTTACTTAAACTTCCGTGCATATCATAAAGTATTTCTCCAAAATACTGCATGTGCTTAAAGCAGAGGAGGTCTCAGACCTTTTATACCAGAGCAGAGCTTCATTTACATGCTAAGCTAACTGAAAATGGAAATAATTCCCCCTGTGGCTGGCTCAACAATCCCAAGTTGTTTTACACCCCGTTCAAAAAAGACAAAGAAGATTATTGACTACTGAAGTTGCAGAAATCTCAGAAAAGATGCCTGTGTGAGAAAGTGTAACTTATCACAAAGGCTGCATATTTCTCCTCCTTGAATGCAAACACACATTCATGTTCTTCTGTGTCTCATTGCTGTCAAACTTTTGAAATGCCAGATAATGTGTTGTTTATTTTCCAACATAGCATTCAGCATTTCCATTAGAGCTGGGCAAGCAGGAAGAACAGTGGTACTTTGTAGATTAATTTACACTGAATTTTCAAAGTCCTGAATATTTACCTGGCTGATACCAAGAAGACAAATTTGGAATGGTTTATGGAAACAAATAGTGATAGCATGGGTGTTTATAAAGTCCTTCCTGGGGATGATGAAATTTCAGTTACTGCTTTTGTTGTAGATTCATTTTGCAAACTTTGTTTTAACTTTTCTCATGCCTGCTGTCTCTTTCACACAGACAGCAATTCTTTTTACCCCGTACTTCCCATAAATAAAACCCCATTACCCCACTTCTCCCCAGAAACAACTTCAAAGTGTTTGTTTTTGCCCAAATCCATATTTTCCCCAGGATCTGGCAAAACTTTCTGTCTTTTTGTCCAGCTTCTGTGATGAAGGTCTCAGCATCTCTGATTCAGCTTACAGTCCTCTCTGAATAAATTCTGTGATGGAGTCTGACCATTGCAGCTTTAGAGTGGAGCAGATTTGGGTGTCGTACTTTACCCTGGTACTGTAAAATAACCTGCAGCTAACATACCTAACTTGGAAAGCAGCTTGGAGCTAGTCCAGAGGCAAACAGTGAAATCTGCTCTTTCCAAGGACTGTTTTTTTTGTAAGCTCTTTGGTGCAATTGTCATTGTCCATGGATACGATAACTGCTAATTTGGGGGGTTTATCCCAGAAAATGTGTGGTTTGCTTGTTTTTCTCCCTCTGTCTGTGCAAGAGGATGTCATAATCTCATTGATTTAATCCACCAAGTGTTCAGCTCACTCCCCTGAGTGTGCTACACTAATCCACCAAGACCAACAGGGATGCTCACCTCTGGGCAGATGCTCCATCATTTATCCTATGGTGCCAGTCTCCGCAGTGATATCATCATTTAAGAGCTGCTCTCTTCAAGCAGGTAGGCTTTTAGCAGTCCATGGGTTGCTGGCATGAATTTGGCATTTCTATTTCATTTATAGTCTCATCCTCCATGATTGGTCTTATCAACCCCTTGTCCTGTGGAGAGAAGAGAAATCTCTTCAGCTGAAGCTTTGATGGTCTTATTTGTCCAAATTTGCACTTCTGTCAGACTCTTGGCGGCGGCTCTATATTTCATATGTGAGGCTGTTATGATCCATTTAAATGCCTATGGGGATCTCAACAAGCTTTTTGAAAAGATTAATGACTTAGCTGTGGTTTTTATGATAGTGTTTCCAGAGAAATGCCTGCATACCTAATAAGGTTATTTCTACAAGCCATAATTTGCATTGCTCGCCATAAAAGACAAATAGATAGAGTTTAACTACAAAACATCTGAAGGTTTACTGCCCATTTTTATCTTTTGGAGATCACTTTTGCAGAAGAAAAGGTAGAGAAGGAAGGGAAAAGGGAAATAAGAAATGCTACAGCTTTAAAATGACAGCAGAGGAAGGACTGGGATGTGAGGAATTCTGTATTTTTGAATCTTGTACCATATGGATATACCTTTGTAAGGCTGTTATTGCCAACAGTCATGTTTTTATTTGGACATGACTCTTAATAGGAGCAATTTGAATTAGTCTTGGAGCTTGCATAACATTTATTCAAGATTTATGTGAGTGGTTATAAAAAGATTAACTGAATCATTAGCTAAATTGCATTTCCTAATGAAATCACCAAACAGCAGGCTGGAAGGAGAGGATGTGTTTGTGCTTTTGTTAGACCCTTGACCTAGCAGAGTACAAGTCATACAGTGCATTTGAAACTTCTGTGTTAAACCCCTTAATGAGTGTTTGTTAAACATTTATCAACCACCAGGAATCATCCACATGCCACCACGGGTTTTGGCTAAAATTTGACTAATATCTGTTCTGCTTTTCAAAATGAGAAGAGTTTGCCTGGCATAAATCATCATTTCTTGTGAAGTCAAGTGACCCAGTGTGACAACACCTTCATTTATGAGTGGGACTTCATTAATAATATCAGACTGCTGGTCCTTACTTCTCTAGATTTGTCTCTTATGTGTTACATATTAGGAGAGCCAATAATTTAAATGAGATTTTTTTCTTTTCAGATTTTGGTGCGTAAACTTAATAGGCAGTTTCTAGTCTAGCACTTCTTTTAACCCATTCTACAGGTTTATTCCTGTAGGTCTGGTAGACAAACCTGAAATTAGAAAATTGAAAATTTAACATAAAAGGAAACTTACAAGGGAAAATAATAATTTTAGACACTGTCATCATGTGTTGCCATCACCTTAAGGCTATGTAAATACAAGTAAAATCTCTCCTCCTAAATGAATATGTGTTAGAAAAACTGCCTACATTTGCGAAAAAATGCAGAAGAAGCAATCTTGATTGTTCAGATATAAACAAGTATATTACCAGAATGGAAGAGTTGCATGATTTTGTGGCATATATTGCTTTTATTTCTAAACAGACATTTCTTTTTATAAAATATATAGTGACTTTTATTGTAATTTCCTTGCTACTTCATAAGAAAAATTGAGAGATGATAATATTAGCTATGGAGGACATCTTCCAATATTTGCAGAGCAAATCTGTTTGGAGCACAGCACGTTGTTTGACTCTACGTGCTATACATCTGTTGTTTGATTTGCTGTTAGAAACATTAGACGGTTCAGAGAAGAGAATGATGATAATAGGCTCTCTGGTGATGCTGCAAGGCGCTTCGCACAAATGCTGACTGTGCCTGGGTTGAGTCTGACAGAGCATGAGCCAACAGGAAGGCGGTTCTGCCGTTTGGGGAGCTGTGGGGCGCTGTAAACGCTGTAACCTGCTCCAGTTCAGGGGCAGAAAACATCTGTGCAGCTGTGCAGTTTGCCCAGGGCACCTTCTGCAAGGCCAGGGCCTGTCCTAGTTCAACACTCACACTCACACTCACTCTGGTGAGGAGGCATGAACTGTTTATTACAAAAATCTGACTCCATTTTATAGTATTTCTACAAAGGCCAGGGACTGGGGGAGAAGGCTGACACCTCTCCCCATCCCGTTGGTCAAGACAACTGTCCATCAGCTGTCCATAGCTCTAAGACAAGAATGTAAACTACCTTGAATTAAGGAAAACATTGCTTCTGTTTATAACACCGGTGTGTGAGAACCAACCTAAGAACTAGGAACTGTGAGACACAAGAAGGCTGAAAAATCAGGGCGACACAGGGCGTGTGGAATTGCATTTGGTGTGGGAGCCACGGCACAGACTCCAGGGAGCTCCTGCTGAGTGCCACCGGTGCCTTCCCTGCAGACCTGGACACCCTCAGCAGGCCAAGGAAGGGGCTCTGATCCTGCCAAGGGTTCTCCAGCCTGTTTCCCACTGATGTGATGTGTTTCATGGTTCTGTGTGCTGGGAATTTCCTGGCAGCTGTCCCGCGGTGGATATGGAATTCTGCGGAAGGCAAGGTTCCTTTCCTCTGGCAGCTGCTGAGTAAAAGACTTTCTCTGAAGGCCCCCGACCTGGGAGTTTTCACATGATCTGTCTTCGTGTCAAAGCTGATGCTTCCATCAGCTGGAAGAGAGGTGATTTTTTAAGGCAGATATTTTCTTAATTTAGGCTTATAGTGTAGCCCTGGTTTTTCAACCTGAGATGTTTTGATTTCTAAAACTCCACTCTCACTGAACTTTCTGCAAACAAAAGAGGATGTTTTTGCTAACTCTGTCTTGTTTTCATTCTTTGGAGGTGGAGACCATTTGATGACTCTGTTGGCCAAAGTGACTGAATGGGTGTTGCTGCTAACACCAATCAGTTTAGCTCTAGCGACCTGGTATATAAGGAGATCAGACTTTGAATAAATACTTCTTTAGCCCTCTGACAAATTCTGGAGTGGTGTGGTCTGATTTCATGTCCTACAGCAACATTATAGTGCTTATTTTAGGATGGCCAGGGTTTCCTTTTGTTCCATATGTGGCTGTATGCCCATAATTTTCTAATTAGGGTCCTTAGCACGTCTGAGTGCTAAACTGCATGCAGTAAAAACCTCTATTATTCACCAAGATGGTGCCAAAGTCACTCAAACTTGATTATACAGTTACTTATGTGAGTTTTACATCAGGCTACATTTCTAGTTATTCTGACTTGTAATTTTGTCAAGAGAATTTCTCTGCTGAAACGCTGTGTAAATTTACAAAAGCCAAAGGGGGAGTGAACAGATTCACCTCTCAGAGTCTGGAGAGTAAATGAAGAGCATTTGGTGTTGAACCTTTGGCATTATTTACCTTTGGGCAGGGAGGGGAGGACAAGGAAAAGATTAAACTGTTTTCCTGATTCCTAACACTTTGTGAGTTGTGTGTTTCTCCTTCAGGGTTTACCATGGTGATAAGAGTAATGTTAAGGTCTAGCTGGGCAGGTGCTGCACTAGGCTAAAATCATTTATCCTTCTTTTCATCTGCAAAATGCACGGCCAGGAGATGAATGGCATCATTCAGGGCACTCACCCCTCTGACAGGCTGCTGTAAGCTCAGCCCCAAGAGTTCACATTTACGCATGAGTAGAAGTTTTGGAGGCCTAAGTTGTACTGCAAAAGGAGGCTGGCTCTCAAAAATATATCCAAAATTATAAATATATTGCTGGAATCAGTAATAAAATTCAGGAGCAGCAACAATAAAAGCCCCAGCTCTATCCTATCTGCTCAAAAAGAAATCAAGATTGGAGAATATTCAGGCGGAGGAAGCTGAATGATTTCCTTTTTCAATGATTTGGAAACTGTTGCTTACTTCACTGCCTCATTAACTCTGCAAGGCCGGCCTGTCCCAGCTGCATAGGCTGTTTCACAGGCTTCATGCAACTCTGATGAAGTGGCCTCAGTTTTCATTTTTTCCCATTTTTTCCATTTTTTCCCCATTTTTTCCATTTCCCCCCATTTTTTTTCCATTTTTGTTTCCGTTTTTGTTTCCATTTTTTTTCCATTGACTGTTCTGAGCAATGCTGCTCACCTGCCACAGAGGAACCACAACCCCACACTCCTACGAAGATTGGCCTTGGGAAGACTTTAAATTACCTTTTTTTGGCTGGTTTTTTTGTTTGTTTGTTTTGTTTTGTTTTGGTTTGGTTTTTTTTTGTTTTCTTCCCTGATCCTGTGCTTCAGGGCAGTCATTTTTCTCTGCATCAGGCAGGTGCTTGTTTATCCTGGTCTCAAAAACCTTCAGAAGACACCGACAACAACCTTACAGCTCCAGGCTGGAATTTGCTCTTCCTGTTTTGACTTTGTCTTTGAATATAACTCTTAATTTAACTTAATATGCACATATATCATTAATACCAATCATTTGTATCAAATGAGAGTGTATAATGGAGTTCTCCCAGCACCCTTGTTACCCACAAACAAATTAGTATATCATATTTTAATTTTACTCTCAAGTAAACGGTGAGGTTTGTAGATTCATGGGGCTCTTTATTTAATTGTTGAAAAATTAATTGCATATATTCCTCTTAAACAAAATTGGAAAAATATTATCTTTTGGTCTCCTTCCTAGGTTTATTTACGGCAGATGCAGTTAATGGATGTTTGTAATGCCTTTTATGCAGTAAGTAGATTACCTAATGCCAGCTATTTCATTTCCAGTATCTCACATTTTCTTAGTTAGGCTCATCAACATATTTTTACATTAATTATTTAACTGCCATTTTCAGTCTTTTCAGTCAGGCACACTTGTGCCTACTCAGGGCACAATTAGTCACTGCATTATTATAGAATTAAACCAGTTTAAGTGAATAAAAAGAAATTTGCACATTTTGAACACAGCTACATTTTGTTCTGAATATTTTTAGCCTGAAGATTGGCTTTTAATTTCACATCAGGACATTTTTCTTGTTTCAAAATGGGATAGCCAAGGCTCCTGCGGTTGTTTCCTTATTTTAGGTCCTGAATTCCTTTTACCTACTAACTTCCACTTGGCTGTTGATCCCCCTTCCCATCCACCAGTAGCAAAAGGAGAATAGAGCAAAAAAACCAGTTCTGAAGTACTGTTAAGGGATGGAATAAATCAATTAAAATACAGAAATGCAGTGTGTCCACTGCCCTTGTTTTTGCTGCAAGCACAAAATACAGAACTAATGCTTTTTTTCCGTAAATGCCAACTCATACCTACTCTGAGTCACAAAAGGTGGTGGGCTACAACCACCACTGACCCAAATATTTTATTTATTTCAAATACTGTTTATGGATATTTGATTCAATACTTAGGACTGATAATTTTGGAAAGAATTGTATATCAGAGGCTGAGGGGCTGGAAGGTTTAAGCTCTGAGTGTGAGGCACAGTTAAGGTTTTGTTCCACGTGTTCTAGGTGTTGCTGCAATGCTAATCGTAACAGATGGTTAATTTATAAACAGTAGAACATCTTGCTGCAACTTGAAAAATGAAAAATAAAATATGGCCATGCTATTTTCTAAGTATTTTTGAGACCAGGAGCACACTAAAGAAAATCAGCATTCAAGAAAAATATTTTAATCTTGGGGGAGAGCAGTGCCTCATCAGGAAACGGGTCAACTCTCCTTTTAAACTTTTAATAGGATTGTGGAATTAAAGGGGGCTTATTTCATTACCCTTGTTCATCTTTCTTATCTGCATTTCTTTGTGCTCTTCTGCAAAGCAAGCTTTGACTCTTTTGGGATATTAACCTCGATTATGCAGCAAGAGATATCTTTTGCATTCTTAATTAACTGTTAGGTGTGTACTTGGACCAAAAATATTAATAAACAAGTTAGAAATACCACAGGATTTCTTATGTGTTTCTTAGAAAGGTTTCTTTAGTTATAAAGCTTTCCCTAAATGTGTTAATGAAAGGCTTGATAATTGACATGAAAGAAAGTTACCCTAAAACATCTGAAGATTTACATTTTTATTCCCAGATGATTGAGTCTTGCTTTGAGTAATGGCACAAGGAAATAAAACCATCACTGGACAAAGTTTATTTCCATTTGTTATGCTTGAATTATCGGTAACCACCATGTGAGACTTTCACAAGTACAAATTTCTCCTAATTTGTTGCTTTGGCCTCCTGCAAAGGGTAAATCTTCCTTGATGAAGGCATATTCTTTATATTATGTTCCTTGGCTTTCCACCCACCTTCTTCCTGCTTCTGCACAGAGGATGGCTCAGACTTCCCTTTTGGTTGCAGGATCTGCTTGCTTATTTTGAAATTTAAAATTGCTCACTCTCAACTGAAAACTTGACCTCGCAAAACTTTACTGACACAGTCTCAATCATTAAAGCCAGGCTGTTTGTGTGTATAATTATAGCTCATCTGAGTAGAAATATGCAAGACTGACCTTTAAAACAGGTTCTCTTGGCTATCATAACTGAAGAAAAAAAATGTTTTGCCTTTTAACTTAGGCGGTAAATCTAGCAAATAATTTACAGTGTGAACGAATTGCTTTTCCTTTTCTGAAAAACAAAACTTGATTGTCATAGTTGGAAAACATATTATTCTGAATATAAAGTGCTTTTTTCATGAAAAGTTTAGTTAGGCTATTTGATGCTGTAAAAGCACTCTCTGTGTGTCAGCAGCACCCACATTAACCCAGCAGACTGAAACTGCTCCATCCATTGACTCAATGGGCTGTGAAATCCATTCTCTCCATAAGCCTTGACGCTCTGGACCTCAGTCTAGTGGATCCTCAGTGGATTGAGGCTCCCATGATGAGGCACCAGGTGAATGATACCTTAATAAGACCTTTTTTAGGCCCTGACATGACAGATTGAGAGCACCAAAAGAATTGCATGAACTCATTTTTCAAGGTTCTTCAGTTTAATGTGTATTTGGTAGTTAAAGCAGTTGTATTTAGGGGTCATTTCAATGCTGTCCAAGCTTCACGTGAAATTTTAAAAAGTGCTTTATTTTATTTCTTTTTCAACTTTTGAAGCTAGATTGAGTTTTCAGTAGACATCTAGGGGACAGACATTCCTAATGCTCATTGTCAATGGCTAGAGCAGATTTTACATCCCGCACCCCTCTGTCAGCAGCTCCTGTCTCTGCAGGACTGGTGTACAACCCTGGAAGGATTGGATGGGTCCCATTCACACTTCAGAGAGTGCTTGTTTAATTAACACTGCTGGGTGAGGTGGTTTAAATGGGAACTGTGCGTGTCCCACTCTGATACCCACTTCCTACGGCTCTGGCTTTGTTTTCCCTCCTTGCTGCTCCACTCCCATTTGAAAGGGTACAGAGAATTGCCACCAGGGCTTTCCAGTTCTTCCTGCCCTCCTGCTGGGGTGGATGTTAACTCCTGTAGAATAAAAGTCATCCAAAGAATTTCATTTGAAAGCCAGGACGATATCAAATCTTTCAAAGGTCAGATTTTCAAATTTCAGCTTCAGAATTACCGACGGCTCGAGGTTACAGGCTGTCAGGGTAGAAAAGTTGTAAGTTTAGGTGGATGGGGCATTCTCTGCTGCACTCTGATTCTGACTGGGCCTTCAAAATACACATAAAACTCATGGCATAGGGAAGGGCAGATGTTAACTTGGATTTGCCTTTTATCTCCTTCAGTCACTCGCTGTCCTCTGGGTTTCATCAGTCTTTACTAGGAACAAGTTCTTGAGATCCCCGAAAGGAGCTGCTGGGCCAGGGAGCTCTTCCCACTATTTCCAGGGCGTCTTTCTACTATTCTGAGATTTGAATTGGAGCACAGCCCGTGAATCCAGACCTGTGTCAGGACTTTCTGGCACCGCATCGACCCCAAAGGGCTCCTGTGCTGCACCTCCCTGTACTGGCCCAGCTCAGCTGAGTCTGTTTCCGCCTGTGGGCTCGACATTTCTGAGCCTGAATTTCAGCTCGCTGACCATTGCTGGCTCCTTTCCCAAGGGAAAGCTGCCAACAGTTTCTCTTTCCAAAACATCTCTCTCCGTTTCTCAGCACAGGCTCAGCAAACAGTGTTCCCTTTGCCAGAACAACTGTCCCAGGGGTTGTTTCCTATTCCTGACCCAATGGAGAGCAGTGTCAGTGCCATGGAGCAATAACAGACCTTTTTACACAGCGTGTTCTAAAAGGAACTGCTGGGATTGTAAATAAAGCTTCTTTCTCTGCTAACAACTCCATGGAGTCAATCTATTCTGTGTCCTATCATGACAGCCACCCTCTGTGGGGCTCCAAGAGCTGTGGAGCTCCTTGGACACCTGAACAGGAAACAGTTGAAGTCCATCTCTACACAGAGTTTTAGATCTTTCATTATAAAATTAAAAAGAATATTATATGTTTTTCAACAACAGTATGGCTCCCAAAGGCAAGACCTTTTGAATCCAGATATGACCATGAAATGAAATGCTGCAGGGAGCTGGCCCTCAGAGATAATGAAAGTCTGTGTTTTTGTGTTAATTGATGCAGCAGGAAAACAGCCATTTGTACATATGCCTGCTGCTAACCTTCTACCCTGGGGGATAACAATTTATAACTAGGTCAACCAGTTCCTCGTCAATAAACAAGTTAAAGAACTTTTCAAAAGGATGCTGTGGTTATGATGATTTTGCTGTGAGCCAAGTTTATCTATGCATAGTTAAAAAAAATTATAAAAAAGCTCCATGAGACACACCAGATAAGTATCTCTAGAGAGAGATGAGTCCTGATTGTTAACTTTTCTACAGCATCTCCATACCCATGGAGACTACAGCTTTTTAAAATTAAAAGTAGCAGATAAAGAGGGAGCTTGCAGTGGAGATTGAAGATTATTTTATTAATTTAAAAATTATAATGTCTTAAACTTTATCTGCTTAAAATTGAATGAATCAAACCATGATGCACTGAAGTATTAACAAGATTTCAATTAAACTTTGCCATGATGTTCTTACTCAATTCTTTTTTCCACTACCAGGTAGGAGGAGCCCCTTTTATAATACACCGGTAAATGTTGGACCCCAATTGCCATGTTATAATGGGATGATAATATAATGCAAATTCTGCAAAATGTCTGTAATTAAGTATTTGTGAGGCTTGATAACAGCTCCTGTAGTATTATACAACTTTAAATCTATATGGAAGTTATTTCTTACCATTCATACTATTCTAACAGTAATGTGTATTTAATATTATACTCTGTCTATTTTGATTATATTTTATAATAAGGTACAGCAGGATTCGTTATGAGATGATTCTTCATTTGCATAATGAGCTCCTTGAATTTCTGGATTTGGAAGCATCCCAGAACCTTGTGTTTAAAAACACATAGTCCCAAGTACCAGGGAATCTGTAAAGGAAAATATTTCCTGGAGTGTAGGGTAATTTGAAGCAGAATTTATGAATCATCATCTTCAGCAGGTTCGTGTGTTGGTTGTGATAGAAATGAAATATTTGACGGATGACATGTAGTGGTAAAAAGTTCCAGAATGCCCATTTTAAGTTGATCATCAAAATGTTCACCTTTTCTGAACTCTTGCTTTAACAACCAGGGTCCCTAATTCTCTGTATGTTCATTGCATTTTTTATTTATGTATATACACTCACATACACAGGCACGTGTATATGTGTGTATTACTTAGCACATATGTTTTTGTATATTTGATTAGTTATTTATGCACATATTGCATCTTTGTATGTACACAATAAATTTGTCAGTGTATAATTAGCAGCACTGGAAGTTTTTATGCAGAGTGATTTATCTGTTGTGTAATAGCCAAATTTTAGACCCTGAGAATTTTCCACCTCTCTCCCTGAAGTCTGAGCAACAGTTTCACACAGCTCACTTGTTAATTAGAGGCCATCTACTTCCTGAGGTAATTTATATAGGCTGGCAGTCATTCTAATACCCAGCATATCCCCCCAGGTGCTGGATCTAAATGCCCTGCAAACAGCAGTGGTGAAAATGAGTAAACCTATGTGATGTACTTATGTCATTTGCTGCACACTATAGTTAGGGGAAGAAAAACATTCATTTAAAATCTATTAACTTGAAGATTTCACTGTTAAATGACCACTGTGTTTTAAGGTCAGGTGCTGGGAGAATCTAACTTAATGTGAAATGCTCCCTATTGTTTATTTGGGTATATTTTTTCTCTTTTCTTTTGGCATTATTATTCTAATTTTAGGAGCACAAGATATATAATAGAACTATATTTATATATACTCACATATCTATAAATTATATTATAAAATACATCTGTTTTTCTGTATGTCTGAGGAGTTAGGCTCCTTAGACATCTTTACTGTTGAATGGAGGGCACATCAGCCCTGTATCACTTTGAATTCGACCCTGTGTGATCAGTATTCATCTTTCATGTGCAGTTTCAGGGTCAGCAGACCCCTTAATTTAAGGTCTCCATAAACAAACCTCCCTAAATCCTGATGTTTAAAATGCTTCAGAGAAGTGCTTCTCCTACAGCGGCTTCTGTAAACTTGTATTTTGTCTGGATGATTGAAGTTTACCAAGTATTAATAAAATGGGGCAATGCAATCTCACAGCTAATCCTAATTAAATTCAGGTTTTGGCTCATCTGCCCTGATGTGGATAGAGAGCCCCAGTCCTGCGAATGCTCCTCTTGCGAATCTCCGGGACCTTGATCAATCATTGCTGCAGAGGAAAATCACGGAAGGTTTAGGGAGGAATCAGATTTTGTGGCTATTTCCCCTGTGTTGCTATCTCAACATCTCCTTGTCAGGCTCTGTGTAACAGGATGGGGAGAGGGTTTTTTCTCCTGACTCATGTCCGGCAGGTCCCTTGAAGTTTTCCCTGAGATATTGTCTTTCTTGCTCTGTTAAATCTCCAAGGCACTGATCTAACCTGATGGAACCAAATTTCCAGTGGAAAAGTACAGCTAGGAAAGGCTCCCCTCTGAAAATCAAATCCTTGACTGTGAAAGGTGAATTTGAAAGATAAAATCTCGTGGTTAGTGCGCTGCATTAGGATTAGGAAAACAGAGTTTTTCTGGTCAGCTCTGGGCTCCTTTCAAAATGCTTTTGGGTCAGACCCTTAAATATATATGTGAGTCTGTTTTTTGCTAGCACTGGAGTTTATGCATGCAAGATGCAGATTCTTGGAACCATCTGATTGTTTGTTTGGGTTTTTTTGGGTTTTTTTGGGTTTTTTTGGGTTTTTTTGGGTTTTTTTGGGTTTTTTTGGGTTTTTTTGGGTTTTTTTGGGTTTTTTTGGGTTTTTTTGGGTTTTTTTTTTTGTTGCTTTTTTGTTTTGTTTTGGCTTGGCTTGGCTTGGGGTTTTTTTATGATTTTGTTGTCCAGTAAATCAGAATCACAGGAGGCTATCCTAGAAATTGTTCTGCCCCTAGCCTTGTAGAGGTGTTCTGACCACAAGTATGTTCGAATATGAGAGATCAACAGAGAAAATCAGTCAGTCTGGGGAGGATGCACATGCAAAGAGCTGTGTGTAAAACAGGCACCTTGACCAGGCTGCTCTGCTGAATTACAGGGAGCAAACCCATCATTAATTAGTTTGAATTGCTCAATTTGTTCACCCTCTTTAATTTAGAAGATGGCATGCAGTTGATGTGAGTGTTTAAAGATTTCCAACTGGGTAGAAGATGGCCTTGAGATTTTTTTAAGAGGTCACAGGGACAGCAGATATCTTTCTGAGACAGCACAACGCCAGGAGAGGTTTCTAAAGTCGAAATAAACATCTAACCTCAGGAGTTTATCATCCAAACTGAAGTGACAAACTTCTCTGCATTCATTAGTGCTCTGTGGCCGTGTTTAGTCATCCGATTTTCGAATTAAGGATTTCTTGTCACAGCAGAAGCTTGCAGCCTGGGAACTCGGTCCAGGGGAAGCGGAGCATGACCAAAACTCTGGCAGACAGATTATTGGCTGCTGGTGGCAGGAGGAAGTCTCTAAACTGAGAACCCTGGATAAACAGAGACAGGCTGTACGTGGCTGGGGCTGGGAGGCTGAAAGCTGCTGAACCTCAGCTGGAGGCAGGAGTTAAAGCCTGGGAGCTGCAGCTGAACGTTGCTTTACTCAGACCATGGATTTTTGATCCTGACGCGCAGCAGCTAAAATAAATCCCGGAATGGGCAATCAGCTCATGATTGCACGCCTGCTGGAGGTCACAGTCACACCCGTAGGAATCAGCCCATGGGGATGGATGGTTATGGGGCCTCTCTGTGGGAGCTAAACCTCGGTGCCTTAAAGGACCTGTGTGAATCCCCTCCAAATCAGGGAGCAGAGCATCGGCCCTGCCAGCTTTTGCTGTAGCAGCTTTGGAGGTGGTGCTGAAATTGTTCTGCCTCACTCAAAAAAATAAAAAGGAAATGGAAGCCTGGAGAAATCCTTTTGTGCCTGGTGTCTTGCCTTACTGAGGAGGCATTTGGGGGAGCGGTGAGTGAAGGGAAGGAGACTGCAGAAGTTTTAGGCTGAGCCAGTGCTGTGGAAACCTGAGGTTTTTGATACAGGGAGTAAAAGCACATTTTAGCAATTTGTACAGATAAGCTGTTCCATTTATACTGTAATGGTAGATGGCAGCAAAATGCAACAACTGCTAAATTTCAGGGCCAAACTCTTGATATTTTTCTTGTCCTTCTGGGAGTTGTGAAACACTCCAATAGGAGTCTTATTGCAGCTGACATGGGGCAACAAGGGGTGAAAATTCTCCGGAGACTTTTATACACAACAACGTACACTGATTAAAAAAACTGCAATGAATCAGTCATCTTAATTAACCCTGAGCTTGCCAGCAGCCTGCAGGAATTGCAGTGGTTCAGCCTCACCTTTCTTTAGGAAGATTCAGCCGCTTCTCCTTCCCCTGTGTGCCATGGGCTCTGGGAGGTTGGGACGCAGTCCACGCTGTCCCAGGCAGTGCTGGCCTCAGTAAATTGATTCTGTGATCAGCAGCAAGTGCCCACTTACTTGTGAGAAGTTCAGTGTTAGTTCTGACACAAACCAGAAAGTAAAATATATTTCAGCTTCATACCCATAAAATTTTGTTGCTGACCTTGTGCTCTCACAGGTAAGAAATCAATGCTGGCTTCATTAATTTGGAAATGGTTGTGTTTTGCCATTTCCTGAAGTCCCTGTGAAACTCCTATGCCAAGAGGTGGTGCTCTGCTGGTGATTGAATTCCTGGTGAATTATTTAATTCAAAATATCTTTGAGTTAAGCAGGTTTTTTTTTTTTTTTTCAAACCAATCCCTCCAAACAGGGCAGATCACGTCTGTAGATTGCAGCACTTTTGTGCTGCGACACAAATCTGTCTGCAGAACAAGTAATGGCACAACCACTTGGACAAATGCATCTTCCCAGACATGCTGAAGGGAATTTGCATAGGGAATTGGACAACAAATATAGACAGAAACCAATCTTCCACATCATTACTAACAGACATTTTCTGTGTTGTGTGATTTTAGTCCGATTGTGAGTCTGCATAATTAGGAAGAGATTTGAGAAGATATGAAATAACCAAAATAAATTAGGTGAAGAAACACAAATGGAAAAGCAACACTCTTGATTTAAATAATAATTTTTTCTCATAGTTTGGCTAATTTACTGAGGCAAATTACATGATAACCATATTATACTGATTTCTTATGTACTAGAATTTTTTCTTCTGGGATTTGCTAAATGTTTGTGTATTCCTGTCCTGCAGCACACAGAAATATTTAAGAATATGCTGCAGCACTGACATCTTTCCTGTTACTGTTATTCATCATTTATATTGCAGTAACATCTATTGCCTGTCCACTGATACAGATGCAGGGAACGTTTCAAGTCCAGCCTCTAACAAAAATATAGAATCCAAAGAGAATTTTATGAAAATTGAGGTGTTTGGTGGCAAATGAAATTTTGCAGCCACTTTTTTTTTTTGCTTATTGCCAGCCCTCTTTCTTTGGAAAACAAACCATATGGTTTTCAGCTTGCAAGAAAGATGCAGACAGCCTCTGTTGTGGCAGATTGCCTCCAAAAAGTTGTCCTCGGGCTGGCTGAACACCTTTGATGATCAGTAGCAGTCTTGGTTTAGTTGAGTATGAATATTTGTTCAATTATTTCTTGTTTTTTTCCGGGCTCAGACTCCACAGATTTTTATGTGTGTCCTTGAATCTGTCATTCCTGCTGCCCAGGCTATATAAAAAATAGCAGTTAAAGGTTGTTTTGCTACAATAGAAAAATTTCTCAGTGGCACAGGAGCCTGCTTGGCTGTGGGTAGTCATGGGGCTGAGCAGACCCAGGGTGAGCCTGGAGAATCAAAATGTAAAGGAAACAGGAAAGAACCTCAATCGGTTTTGGCATTTGTACTTCGTGTTCTTGGCAGTCTTCTTTGGTGGGTTTTTATTCCACAGCTCTTCCATTTCTGTTGTGTTTCACTGTTTTTTTTTTTTTTTTTTTTTTTTTTTTGTGAATTTTGGTGCTATTGTTGGCTTCATTGTGTTTTTATTGTGGGTATTTTTGCAATGCTCAGGAAGGATTTTTGCATTTTTGGCGGTTTTCTTTTATGTAACGTGGCTTTTCTTGCTTGCATTTTGGCATGTTTCTTCATCATGGTGCTTTCTTGGCATTTTTTGTGTGTTTCTGGCTCTTTTTGGTGAAATCAGTTTGCAATTTTGCTTTTTAATTTTTTCTTTTCCTTTTTTTGTCTTTTTTCTGCAGTTTTGCAGATTATATAGATTTTTTTCCTTTTCGAATTTGTTTTCATTTGGCTTTTTGGGTGGGGGGGGGGCTTTTCTGCAGGAATTCTAGAGCGGTTTCTACAGGAATCTCTGTTGGGATGGAATTGTCTGCCCAGGGAGGTGGTGGAGTCACCATCCCTGGACATCTTTAAAAAAAGACTGGATGTGGCACTCGGTGCCCTGGTTTAGTTGATGAGGAGGGTTTATGTCATAGGTTGGACTTGATGGTCTCAAAGGTCTTTTCCAACCTCGTTCATTTTATCGTTCATCTCTCATGTGGCTCTCAGGAGAGATCTTTCCTCAGTACCCTCTCTCAGTCACAGTGTCCTGTCTGAGAGGATGCTGAAAATGCTTGGGAAAATGCTGTGGAGTCTCTGAAACAGTCCCACTCCGGGTACTGATGCTTCTGGCATGAATTTCTCGGGGCACAGGAGGAGTTTTGCCCTGGTAAAAGCTGGCTTTGAGTCTGTCCTGCTGTGCCGCAGACCCCAGAGGAGATGGCCTGGTGTGCTCTCATCTCATGCCTGTCATCCCTCTGGCTGGGCGGCTCCCTGGGACCCTGCAGCTCCGGTGGCACCAGGGGGTTTTACTGGAAAGCTTGCTCTGCCATACTGATAACAGCTTCTATAGCCTGTGCTGCAGCCCAGAGGGACAGAATCCGACAGGACACCGTGGCCGGCAGTGCTGGGGCACGGTGGAACTGCATTTACAGTTAAATCAAGCCGGCTAAAACCAGGAACCTCTCCTGCATGCACAGCAGAGAGAGGGGTCCTCCAGAGCCAGCCGGGATTGCCCTTCTTTCATACCCATCAGCCCAATTTTCAGTGTCAGTGTACACATGGTCACCAGAGAGGGGGTCTTGGGACCCCAGGAGGGGCTGGTACTGCCATTTCAGTGTGAAGCTCCAGCAGCACAGATGTGAAATGCCTTAGGATCCCAAACCAAGGGATTCGATTGTAAATACAAACCTGCCCCGTAGGAGGTGGGAAGTGTACTGGAAGGCCATGGAGTTCAACATTTAAGCCCTCTCGGTGAAGAAATCCATCTGCACCCTCTGGGGAGGGTCTGTCTGCACCATCCCCTGCCACAGACCCCCCTGGCCATCAGGCCCCTGCTGCTGTCCTGATGTTTTCAACCTTCTCTTCTGTTTCACAGTTTCTTAGTTAGATTGTTCTCACGCACGGGTGATGTAAATACAGCCAATGTTTTCATAAATTCAAGGAGAGTTTTCATTCCTGTTCTTAGAGCTATGGACAGCTGATGGACAGTTGTCTTGACCAACGGGATGGGGAGAGGTGTCAGCCTTCTCCCCCAGTCCCTGGACTTTGTAGAAATACTATAAAATGGAGTCAGACCTTTTAATAAACAGTTCATACCTTCTCACCAAGATGTGTGTGTGTGATGAACAGCACCACCCTGGCCGTGAGGGGTTGTGGCCAGTGTGAACTTTGGTGGCCTAGAGGGACAGCCCTTGATGCCCAAGCTCCCTTTCCAGTGGGATGGCAGAATGCAGCCTGGGTCCCCAAATCTTAATTAAATGCCCAATGAACTAGAACAACAAAATAAGCAGCTGAAGATGATGCAGGCTTATTCTCTTATTCTCTTTTTTTTTTTTTTTTGGTTTTTGTTTTCGTTCAGCTATCGAAATGGCAGATAGGAGCTGCAATTCTCTAAGGGCATGTGATAGCTAAATGACAATGTGAGACTTCCTTCTGTTGCAGAGCAGTTGTCTGCAAAAATTCACCCACGATTTCACTGATTGTTTTGGAGAGCTATATGAACACATTAATAACACTGAAATCATAGTTAGATTCCTTTATGACTCACTGGGTTTAACCACCGGGTGTTGCATTCATGCCCTAGCAATTTATTTAATAATGTTTTCCCACCTTGAAACTTACTGCATCATCCCAAATCATCTGTTTGATATGGTTGTTTCAATTGCTCAGCTGGCTCTTGCTAGTGTAATTTAACATTTTCATTAGATCAGTAAAAGAAAGAATTTAAGGATTTTTATGTTTCAAAGGCGTGATGTGTGTCATGGTGGGAATCAGGTAGGAATTACTATTGTTTAATGAATACTTTATGGATTCTGTAAAGTAATTACATAGTGTAATTAAATTATTTGAAATTCAGTTTCTAACTTTGTTTCCTGAATAGACTTAATTTGATCTTTGGGTAGGGAATAAGTTTCTTTCAGTTAAGCCCTCTGTAGGCAGAATAGAGAATATGTCATTTGCACAGAGGTGGCTTGGGACTTCATGGGAAAGAAAAGCAAAGAGCTTCCTTGTTTTGATCTATTCTCCGCTTGATGGCTTGTGTTCAGCATGGGGAAGCTACGTAATTGCCATCAACTACTCACTGAATTAGCTTATTTTAAATCTTTTCCAATAATTTATTCTGCAGTGAACAGTAGGCTGGTAGGTGAAACAATGCTTGTGCTCAGTTTCACAGCAGGAGCTTCTGTTTACCCCAGCCACGCAGGGACGTGCTCCTACAGACAGTTCTGGACATATGGGGATTCCAACATAAGCTAAATCTTTTTAGAGGCTGATCAAGTAACTTTTACTGAGGCAAACTGGCATGGAACTCCATGACCACTTGTGCTTTGGTCATTTCTGGCCATTTTTTTGCCTTCTTTTTGGGAGAATTCAAGGTGGGACTTCAACAGTTCAAAGATTATCAATTTTTTGTTAATTATCCTGGGTAAAAAGTAAATGATTTCTGTCTTGGATTATATATGAGTTTTTCCTGTTGGCCAGTAGGCCTTCTCAAGGACATCAATTTTCTTTTGGAGGAATTTCATCACAAGTTCCTTAGAGGACCCTGTTCTGCCACAGACCACGGCCTATGGCCCAGCAGGTCACACAGACCACTGGGCCTCTGCACTGGCTCTGACTGGCTCAAATGGTTATGAAAATTACCCAGCTCTGTATTTACCATCTTATAGAGTAAAAGAGAACTTTATTTAGGAAGCCCAGAATAGAAGCGTAGGAAATTACCTAACTGAAAGTCCCTAGTCACTGAATTAAAGGATGGGCACAGGTTTGGAGATTGAATTAAATATATGTTCCAATCTTTTAGAATTTCCTTCTTTTCCTGCGTGGAATTATGAGTCAGCTCTGAGTCCTTACTGTGCAAAGTGTCTGAACCTGAAGCCTTGGTTCAGGTCCATCCTCTCCCTGTGCTTAGAAGTAAATAAACAATATTTTCAAGACTTATTGAAGCAGTTAGGAGGCCTGAGCCAGTGGCTAAACAGCCAAGGTCTGAGTGTTTCACAAAATGTCAGAGAATGAACTGTATTTCTGAAGGATGGAACCAGCAGCAGTGTGTGCACTCCCTGAGGAGCTGAACAGTTATTGACTGCAAAGCCTGCACCTTCACTTCCAGAAAAAGGAGTGCATTTAAAACACTTCAGTACAAACAGCCCAGCTTTTTCATGGAAAATTAAATAATCCTGCTTTTTGGCTTCTTTCAATTTTTTTACCTTTTTAGTTTTTTCTTTAAGAGTTTTAAGTAGGCAGCCCAAATGAATATGTTCTCTAATTCAAGTCTTAAAAATGAGACTGTGCTCAAGATGGACCATAAGAGAATGCAACCTGCCAGCTTAATTAAGTTTCTGGAAAGCTTCTGGGCAAAATTAATATATGTGGATGAAAGCCAAAATCAGCCTGACTGAACAGATTTTAGCTAGCACACCACAGCTCTGAGAAACACAGGGACCTTAAAGTATGCAGCCTAGCAATATTAATTACAGTGGTTAGAGAACTGTCTATCCTTTCTGTGGATGGCAATCTGCATTTATTGTTGTTTATGTCCAAGCCAATATGGTTATCAGAACAATCTTAGAGTTAAATTAAAAAATTAGAAAATGATTTCCCATCATTTTCTGCTTCAAACTCTTGTTAAACAGCCGTTGATGAAAATAGAAAGCTAGATTTACTCAAATAGCCTGAGTGTGAAACTGAATTAGTTCATAATGCAATAAAGGCCTGTGATATTAATGTGCTTTATGAACACGAACTCCTCACTTGGCCTTTCTCTTTCACTAGAAAAGGATCTCTGCATTAAACACTTTCTTAGTCTGTCAGCAGACACTGTTCCAGAACATTTGGAGCCTTTAGCAGCGCTTTGCGTGGGCTGCCTTCACTTGCCACAAAGAGAAGAAGAAACACAGAAGTCTCTGCTCTTTGATCCCCTAATTCTTCACGTCCATGCTTTGCCATGGTGACAGCTCCACTGCGCTCCTGTGTGCTCCCCTGCTTTGATTTGCAGCATTAGAATGGAGGCAAATGTGGCCAGGCCAGGTCACGGAAGCACAGAATCACCTGAGCTGGAAGGGACCCACAGGGACCATCGAGGCCAGCCCCTGGCCCTGCCCAGGACAGCCCCAGGACTCACCCTGTGCCCGAGAGCGTGGTGCAGGCGCTTCTTGAGCCCTGCCAGGCTTGGTGCTGGGAGCGCTGCCCTGCGCTTTAGCTCAGCCGAATCAGGGAGCTGCTCCTGACGTCTCTGCTGGAGCACAGTGCCAGTGCCTGCAGAGCGGAGCTCACCCCAGAAGGAAGGTCAGCACCAGAACACGTTTTTGTCTGTTGCACGTTTCCAACATGTTGTTGGACGAGCAACCATGGGAGAGGCGCGCCCTGGAAATACAGGATTGCAGTGCATTACGTGCCTTACGTGCACAGGGCGGTAATTCAGGGGAAGCTGATTAACTGATGTCAGTGCGGAGCAGAGACACTCTGCTGTTTTAATTGCCCCCCTTGAAGGAAGGCAAACACTGCCAGACTCTCTCCTGGTCTATGAAATGTTTCCTTTTCTGTGTAAAGGCTTTCACGAAAGCTCTGCTTCTCAGTGTTCAGTGGCCTAGGAGTGCTCTGAAATGGTGCTGTTCGTCACACATACACACAGATACACACCTTGGTGAGTAGGCATGACCTAACTCTTTATTTTAAAAGATCTGACTCTATTTATAGTATTTCTACAAAGGCCAGGGATTAGGGGAGAAGGTTGACACCTCTTCCCATCCCACTGGTCAAGATAACTGTCCATATCTCTAAAAACAAGAATGAAAACTCTCTTTGAATTTATGACAAACATTGGCTCTATTTACATCACCCAAGTGTGAGAAAAAACCCTAACCATAAAACTGTGAGCAGAAGAGAAGGCTGAAAAAATCAAGGCAACACTGAAATGCTGCCTTGCTGGGGCTGCTTTCACCAAGCCTCTCCTGGAATGGTGAAGAGGGCTTTGAGTGACACCCCCGTGGCTCCTCTCCAGAGTATTTTTGATGATGAAGGTCACTTAGAAAATTTCTTTGAAAACATCTTGGTACCAGAAATTATATTTTCTTCCGCTCTTCCTTTGAATTGTGGCTACTAGTAAGAACCTGGCAGTCATCAAGCTGAAAACAGTAACAGATTGACCCAATTTTCTCCTGTCATCAGTAGGATGTAATGCCCAAAAGGTAACCACCCCTGAATGGCCTTTTCTGGAGAATTCTGCCCTGTCACCCAGCAGTGGCACAGCTTGTCCAGCTGAGCCAGGTGGTTTCAAAACAGTAGAAAACTGCAACCTGCCCTCCTATCTGATATAGTGCCTGCCTGGATTTTCTAACATCTCAGTAATGGGCTCTTAAGCACTCACTGTCTGACAAATGAACACAATAGAATCACAAAAATTTCCTTTCCTCACAACATTATGCTGAAAGTATGGGCCCAATTGACCACTCTGACAGTTCAGCAGATTTAGTGGTGCCAGATTGTTCTGCAACTGACACAGAGAAATTTTGCTCAGATTTATAGCTGAACACTAAAAAGGCTTCAAATAGGTTTTGAAGCAACAAAGATATATTTTCCTTTCAAAGCCTTGTATCACCTTCTGGAGTACAGAGGTAATAGTTGCACATCATGTCAGATCCCTCTCACTTTTTCTGGGCATTAGTGCATCAATTGTTATGAATAATATAGGAAGGATCCCTGTTTCCAGAGAAGTCCATGACAAAACTCCCACTGATTTCAGAAGGAAAGTCCTCTCCCTAGGCTCAGATCAGCCAGCTATGGCAGTACCCTGCCTACAGAATTTACTAACACATTTGCAGATGTACATGCACAATTACCAAACCCATGGCATTACATAATAATGTTAAAAAGTATTTTTATCTCATGATTTCTAATTAAATTTCATTAAGATTAATGGCACTTCATTTTCCACACTTTCATGTCACAGTTGGTTTTAAATCATGTCTGTTACATAGTCTGACAATTTTTCATGCAATTATCTTTCAGGAATTGGTATAACTGAGCAGTAAACTATTGGCAAAACAGGTGTTGATTTATATAGAATTAGATGTAAAAGTATGCTCTAAATCTGGTTATTTAGATACTCTGCTTATGATTTGGGGTTATTTTAAAAACAGTAAGAAATTTGAACTTGAACTCTTCTCAGTATGCTGCATTTTAAGGGGTTTTTTTTTGATTAGTGAAGGTTATATGTGGAGTTTCATAAAAACATACATAAAACGATGTAGCCTCAAGACAAAAGAGCAAATTAATTTAGACAAAATGGAATAATTTATCCCTGAGGTAAGCTGGTGGCAGTAAGCCAGTCACTGGTTTGGGCCACCATGTTTTGTATTGTTTATTTTGGAAGTGGTTTCCCTTTGGAGCTGCCGTACTCCGGGCTGGCTGCGTGGCAGTGCCTTTGGGAGAACTGCTCTCTGCACATTTCGGGGGTGCTGGTCCATAATTCAGCTCCAGTCATGTTCAGGATTACAGCTTTTGCACGGGAGATTTTACTAACTGGTTGAGACAGCCCCGCTGCTCTTAATCCTTGTGAATATAAATGGATATATATATTGGGGAATACATTCTGCGGGGAGAAATAAGCTCCAGGCACAACAGTCACAGTTATAAAGTATTAGCAGTGTTCATAATAGAAATGTTTCTCATTTTTTACGTACACTACTTGTGCGCTCCCTCTTCCTTTGAAGTCAATTTTGCCTTTGATTTAAATGGGAACTCTGTGGGACATAGACAATTTTAGTCAACACCTTTTCACCTTTCCTTGCTTCATGCTAACAACCCAGAGCTTCCAGCACTTGGGTCAGGGACTTTGAGCAAGCCCTGTAACTTTTCTGCCTCTCTCCATCTCTTGGAAACTTCATCTATGCTCAGCAGCTTAAATGTAGTTGGATGCACACCTTTAATGGTCCGTGTCTGAAAGTTCTGAATTTTGGACAAAGTTCTGATTCCTGCCATGTCTTTAGCCCCAGGAAACTGAAATGCTGAAATTCAGAATAGCCAGACATTATTCTAAATGCACTTCTGAGGTGATGATAGAGCTCATATTGTTTCTCTGGAATGCACTGATGTTTCTACTTAGAAAAGATTAAACATTGCCTAATAGTTGTAAAGTTCTTTGAAGGTGAAATGTGCTATACAAATGATACATTATTTATAATACTACTACAATATGCCTGAAGAAATAATCGTGGAAATTAATAAGAAGTTAATTTTCCCTTGATTTTTTCAGCGTCCCATAAAAGTTAATAGAAAATTACAGTCATGCACTCAGAGTCTAACATAATGATTCTAAAGACCTATAGGAAGGACATATTGCTCCCTTTAGAGAATCTTATATGAAACTTCCTATAGAATCTTAGGAGTTTCTTCTCTGTTAAAGTCTGTAGGGTTTAATCTGGGATTTTGGGGGGGGCTCTTGTTTATTTATTTATCTTTTTCAATATATAAAATGAAAGTTTAGTAATTCAGGAACCTATTCTTCATGTGCTTTTTGAAATTGCCAAGCCAAAAATTTAAAGGATTCTTATGCTCTACAGAGTAGCAGCATTTGCAATCACACTTCTACAGAGAAAAGAGAAATCTCATTTTACCTGTCATTTCTGGCACACCAAGAGCTGTTACAATGTGTTTAAAATACATTTACATGGGGTTAGTTAACATAAATTCTTTGTAAAATCTTTGATGCCAGTGTTGCTAAGTGGCATTTTTGCTAGTCAGCATTAGCTTCACACATTTTCAAAGCATAAAAGCAAATACATCAATTTTATTTTTTTTGCTATAATCTCTTTCTTTCTGCCTTCTCTTTTTGTATATGTTTCTGTTTTATGATTCCTTGACTGTTTTTCTCCACTTCTCCTACTCATTAGTATGAAAATATTTTATTAGCAAGATGCAATATTACAGAACCTTTTTGTTATATTTGTAAAAAATACCCAAGGCATGTATCTATCTTCCATAGAAGATACTGTTTTAGCAAAGTTTCATCTTCAGGACTGACTTTGTGTTGATTTGCTCTGACAGAGCTTGCTTCTTTAACCAAAACAATCCCAAATTACATTTGAAATTCAAGGAACTGGCTGAGTAGAATTAGGAGGAACTACTTTACATTTCTTACCAAGTTGAGGGACTATTAAGCAGTACTTCATTAATTTCAGTTCTTTGTGAAAAGTCGTCAGCCTTGAGACTGTTGTCACAGCAAAGACTTTGAGAAGCACAAATACTCAGAATACCCCGTGGAGAGTTTTTATACTTTGGTTTTATGGATGTGTGAGGGTCTATCAACACTTCTTTTGCCCAGCCTCAGATAATTGAACTTTACCCTCAGTAACCACGTCCCCAGAGCCGTGGTGCAACAGCCACCTCCCAAAGGCCTGAGAGGCGAGAAAAGGGAAACAGAAACAGCCAGAGCGCTTTCCTTTAGATAAGAATGAGCTTTTGGAAACGAGGGAGGCGTTGTGGAATTGACAGATTAACTAATCCCAGCCTTTGCCAGCGGGCACAGAGCACCCTGTCTCCCAGGGGAGGAACGAGCCTGTCCCGGGGCATTTCCAAGGGCAGAAACGGGGGCTGGGGCTGGGGTGAGGCTGTGCTCAGCTCCTGGCGCAAGGCAGGCTCTGCCTGTGGGGCCACAGCAGTCCCCAAAAAGCATCTCTGTCGTTGTGGAGGTGGTCACGACGCACCGAGGGACGCAGGATCACACAGGAAATGGATTTGTGGAGAATCCTCAAAGCCTGACAGAAGGCTCACGCAATGTGCATCTGTATGCAAACCCTGAGATAAAAAATGCTGACTTAGATAGGACAGATGAGAGAAATGGAACTGGAAACCAGTTCCAAAGGATGGCCTTGCAAATAAGACTGGATACTTTGGAGAAATAGAACTGTGCAAGGTGCATTGTAATAGGATCCACAAGGGGTAATTTTAGTTGATTGGCTTTTAGGCACCAGCAGCACTGTGTGACAAAAGCTGATAGGCCAAGAAATGCTTATAATATACTTTAATTAGGAAATAGTTTGGCTTCTGACTGTGATGGTGTGAATTGTAACATCTGTACTGTCTCGCCCTTCTCATGAGACTGAAAATGGAATAAAAGTTTTTAAAATGCCTCTCAGTTGCCCATCTCTGGGTCAGAAAAGGGGATAATCCAGCAGTATCAAGTTTTCAGAAGGCTCTTGTTTGTTATGGCCACATGCTGTCTTTCATACAGTTTTCACAAACCCCAAGGGCAACCTCTAATTGGTTAATAGCTTCTTTGTTAATTATTCTATTGGTTAGTAAAAGGCATTCTACTTGTCCATCAAATCTACCTACTCTCAGATTGTTTAGGTATTTTCTTTACTGATTCTCATGGGACAGATCCCTTGTTATTGCAGGTGCATTTGTTTCTCACCCTCAGAACAGACTGCTGTGTTAAAGGAACTTCTCGTTCCCAAAACAGCTTCACAAGGGAATTTACAGATTGCTTGTTAGCTGTGCTCAGAGGAAACGACAGCCCAGCTATGGCTCTGCCCACAAATGTCTGCATCCCCCTCTGGGTCCTGCCTGGAGCCTGGGACACGAGGGACCAGGGCTGGCGGCCGGAGGGCAGGGGGCTCAGCAGGGGCTCCTGGGACACCAGAAAGGGACAGAAGTGGTGCAGAAAGGTTTGGAGGGAGCTCAGAGCCTCGGAGCTGCAGGAGCAGCCCGTGGGAAGCTCCTCACACCCTGCTTTGTCCCCTCTCTGTGAGGAGGAGCATGGAGGAGGCAGACAGCTTTCCTCTGACTGCTGAGTAAAGCCACAGTATTGAATATCTTTATTAAGACAAGATTTTCCAAAAAATTCGGGTTTTGACCAGTCAAAATTGCTATGTTCCATGATCTTTCCCTGCTTCAGGCTCGTGGACAGCTGAAATTCCTTCACAGATTTTAAACTCAAGGAAATGAAATAATTTTTTTCTTTAGAGAAGCAGCTCTTTGGCCTGTGTTTCCTTCATTCTTTTATTTTACGCTATGATTCTGCTTACAGCATATTCCTACAATTCCGTCAGTCATATTTAATCTCTCATGTATAATTTAGGAAAATCTCTCACATGCAAATAATGTAACAAGTGCAAGACAAAACTTGACTTCTGCCATTACTGGAAGGCCTTGTCAGTCAAGAATTCTTGTGAGGTTCTTTTTCTGAAAGAGCTGCTCTACAACAACAATTTTGTAATTTTCAACAGGGAGAGATTTTTCTTTACAGAAGCAGCTGGGAAACCAGATGGAACGTCTGTGTTTCCTATTTTTTTTTTCTCCCTTCTTGCTTTAACTAAGCTCTCTGCCATTAGAGCTGGTTCCTTTCCTTGGGAAAAAGATGTGGCTGTTATATTCTCAGCATGAGATTTGAACACTTCCTCCTCTTTTAGAAATTCCTGTTGAGTTGCAGAGCTGCTGGGTCAATGCTGAGTTTGTTCACCTTTTGGAACAAATGCACATAGTGTTCTCTGTGATACCAGGTGGTCACAAAGGATTCGTGTAGGAAACAAATGGGAGTCCAATTCTGACTGAAGAAAACTCCAAACTGACTTTTTTTTTTTTGAATGGGCTCTGAGTAAAGGAGCATGTCCCGAGCCTTTACCTGAAATAAAATGGTTTCTCTCTTCTAACCATTTTGTGGCTTAGAAGATGTGATCAGGCTGGCTCCACTTGGTTCCTTCAGCTCCCTTACAAAACAGAGAGAATTGCATTTCAAGGGTATACTCTCATTCAAATAGTTTCCACATTTTCCATCTTCAGAGCTAGCACACCATTCTCAGTCTGAGCCACAATTTAATTTTTTTTTTTCTTTTTGATGTCACCAGTTGAAGCCTTTCATCTTCCCCCCTTTGATATGTCAGTGACAATCTGGCAAACAAAAGTGTTGATGCCAGCTCTGGCCAGGCCAGGCCGCTGGACCTCCATGGGGCAGTGCCACAGGTGGGACAAACCTGGATCGTCTGGGAGGTCTGCAGCGTCCTGCGTTTCCCCACAGGAGTGGGTGTGAGGGCAGCGTGCTGGAGCAGCCTGTGGGGCTGTGCTGCAGCTCCTGGGCACCCCAGCGGTGGCTCCTGTTAGACCCTCCCCTCAAGGGACCATTGCTTGTGAGCAGGAACTCCTTAGCAGAAAACAGCGCATGAACTCATTCCGTGCCATCAAGGGCACCTCCCTACCCAGAGCTGGAGCACGATGCTTTTGCTTGAACTTGACAGAACTGAATCAAAAACTTCTCACTCAATGTTGGTTAATCTTACAACCTTACCCACTGACGTCTGTCTTCTCTCTCCTTTCACCAAGGCCATCAATGTTTTAGCTGCCTGGAAATACGCCAGGCTGTGTTAGCGTTTTTTTTTGTTTAGAATTTTTTTTTTTTTTTTTATTTTGCTGTGGAAGGTGCAGATGGCAGGATATTTATTTACCTTGACTGATGTAAGAGGGTGCAACACAGGACACAGGGCTTTCAGTTTTGCTATTTCAAAGGCAGAGAGCGAAACAGCAGAGATGCTGTTCTGCTAGTCAAGGCAACTTACCAAATACCATCCGCAGATAAAAGGATCGCTGACATATTTGAGCAGAACAATATGTCTTGGCATTGCTCCTTGCCCCTTGTTTAAGAGCCAGATGGTAAATGTTCCCTTGCCAGGGTTCTGTGTGGAAAACAGGCGAGTTATTTTGCTAGGGAAATGGGAGGCATGTCAGAATCAATAGCCTTGGAAAGCTCTCAGTACGTGCCTGCTCCTGACAGGCCGGGGGAAGCCGAGGGGAGCCGGAGCCAGGCTCTCAGCGAGAGGAGATTTGTTCTGCGGCAGGGCAACCTCCGAAGGACCCATCACACCCCCCTGCCTCCTGTCCAGTGCTCAGGGGAGCTGCTGGCAAGCTGATCCCAGCACTTCCCTCGTCTGGGGGTGTCTGGGGGCTCACGGGGCAGAGGCAGAGTGGCACTGCTTGCACCTGGCTGTGGGTGCAGTGCAGCCTGTCCTGGGGGTGCTGCTGCCTGCAGAGCTGCTGTGGTTTGCAATATTTGCACCTGGCTGTGCGTGCAGTGCAGCCTGTGCTGGGGGTGCTGCCTGCAGAGCTGCTGTGGTTTGCAATATTTGCACCTGGCTGTGGGTGCAGTGCAGCCTGCGCTGGGCATTGCTGCTGCCTGCAGGGCTGCTGTGGTTTGCAATATTTGCACCTGGCTGTGGGTGCTGCTGCCTGCAGAGCTGCTGTGGTTTGCAATATTTGCACCTGGCTGTGGGTGCAGTGCAGCCTGTGCTGGGCATTGCTGCTGCCTGCAGAGCTGCTGTGGTTTGCAATATCTATGGAGATGCAATGGTCAGACCTACAGAAAGAGGTTCAGCCATACCCGTCTGACCCCGGTGATTCTGGCGTGAGGTCACCTGCTCCCCTCCATGTCAGGAAAAGAGCGCCAAGGGCAGCCCAGCTTATAAGAACTTCCCTCGTGTGTTGTACAAAAGGAAACACAAAAAGGGGGAATAAACATTTACTGTGGCCAGAGGGCAACCACTGCATTGGGAATTTGCTATGCTTTCCCCACTAATATGAACATGTGATAGATTTATGTCGGCTCCAATTGGAAATTCAACCAACTTCTTTAAAAGAAATTACAGAGTCCCATAAAGCAGGAGAATAATGGATGGAAGTGGTTTACATGCTTGGAGGGAAATGGAGAGTACTTAAGTGTGATAAAACATTGTGAAATGATTTACAGGACTCTTTTGGGGTGGGAACATTTTAAATTATTTGTGTTCTTCTAGGACAATTAAACAGCTTACAGGACATGGTCTTTTCAGAGTGACTGGCCAGACTGCAATCCTCTATTACTGGATTTAGAAATATATTTAAACTCTGTTCTTGGCCATGACGAATATTTTTAACAGCCTGTTTAAATATGGAAGCAAATGAGGAGATATCCTAGGTGCCAGGCTCTCAGCCATCCTAGCCAGGGTTAGAAGCAAAACACTCTTGCAAACAGGAGTGTGGAATTAATTTCAAAAGATTTACCAACTCAAGAAACTAGACAGAGGGATTTAATTAAAGTCCAAGGAGATGAGAGGTAGCTGGATTAATCTTGGAGGCTGGATTAGTTGATGAATGGAGCCCTTTTGTCTGTTCTTAGTTGATATTAATTTCTGGTGCTGTACTCATTTTTTATAGGTTTTTTTTTTTTCTGTATGTATTGAAAAGAAATTCCATTGCTTGGGCTGGTTAAACACCTTTCATTTCACCTACTTTTTTTTTTAATATATTCTGTTAATGGTTTATGATTGTCATCTAAGTTACAAGATAACCTTTCCAGTCCTTTATCTTAGATGACTCTTTTTTCAACAGAAAGCCTTTTTAAAATCATTCACCAAATCGAGAATATCAAACATCAAATAAAAAAGACATGTCAGGAAAAAAAAAACAAACCCCAAACCCCAACCATATTAAAAATTCAAATCAGAAACCTAAGAAACCAATCACACAAGTACTTAAAAGAAAATTCAGTCACCTCAAATGCCTCAGTATTTAGTGAATCATATAGAAAAACAGCTGGATTTAAAAATTTGTTTGGAACCCAAACAAATCCTCAGGAACCCAGAAAAAGTCTCCTTGAAAACAAGCCCTGGATGTATCAAATGCATTAATATTTCCTATGGAGTCAAGCGTCATTGTATGCCCTTGACAGTGTAGTTCCATTTTCAGGGAAAAAAAAAAAAAAAATCTATATTTCTTTCAGAAGTGGTTGTATCTGTCCCTGATGGGCAACCATAAAGGTGTTATTCAACCACAGATTTTTAAAAAAATACATACTGCAGTATGTTCTTTTATTTTGCAGACTTTTTCTCCATGAAGAATGTATTTCAGTTCTGGAACAGGACATGGACAACTGTAAAGATATTATTAAATGAAAGAACTCAATTAATTAATAAATACCTGAAGTCCAGAAGTTGTCAGGAAAAGAGCAAGAGACAAAGAACTGGGAACAAATCAGATCGTAAATTGCCTGAAGAAGCAGAAATGTTGTAAGTTGGAACCATGACTAAGACACAAAGAGATTACAAACTAGTAATTTATATTAATTATTCTGTCCCTGTCAAGGTCCTTTAACAAGTCCTTCTGAATATGGTCTGTTTTTTTTATATACAATAATAATTTTGTCCTTTTTATTAGCACTTTCATTGCTTGCTAAGGATTTAACATCTAAGAATATTTTTAATGGGATTTTTCCAGATGGTGCTCTAAATTTGTGCATCTTTATGTCCCATGTTGTCACAGTTAGGCAGAAGGCACATAGGGGTTTCTGAAACTGCGATGTTAATTTTTCAGTATTGCTATTTCTATTTCAAACAGAGTTAGGCATGCAAAGCTTATGCTGACATATGTGTATGTGTATGCACGCTAATTATTATAATTCCTCAAGGTCAAGTAGAGCTCATGTCAGTTTGGGGCGATATTTTCCATCCTTCTCCCATCTCTGGTTTTACCAGAGAGACAAAGCTACGGGTAAGAAGGTCAGGCTCCTGTTTAAACTAACAATTCTTCTTGGCGCATAATTACATTCACTGCAATATATTGCAGATTGACCTTCCCTAATATTTCCAAATGTATTGTTGGTGGCACAGCGTGGTCAAGAATGTGATTGTTCCTTGGACTCCATCTCCAAATTTCTCAGTGCCTGGCAGCAGGGAAATGCAATAAGTGGGAATAGGAATATTCTTCTCTTCCTGCCATTTGTTCCTTTCTCTTTGCCACCTTTGCTTCATTAGCTTTATGCTTATGAATGTCCAGTGAAGGTTTTAAAGCAAAACCATGTTGAATTTAGGGGAATATTGATAAAGTGTTTGGGAGATGAGTGGGCAGTTAATCCCTCTCCAGCTGCTTGGGGTTTTTTGCTAATCATTTGTTATATAAAATGTCACTTTCTTAGCTATGAGCTTCACTTGGGTTTCATGATTATTCTTCATTAAAAGCTAACTTTGCATTGCTGTTATGTGACTGAAAATTAAAACCGTATCAAAGTTCACCCTTGGACACAACAATGACGTATTCACAGCAAAAAAAAATATGGGGGAAAAAAAAAGTCATAAACATCCTGTTGGTCTCTACCTTGCTTATGAATGCCCAGCGAAGGTTTTAAAGCATAAACATGTTGAATTTGCGGGATTATTGATAAGGTGTTAAGATAAGCAATGGATTTCACGTGGTAACTCCCACTGTGGCACTAGAATGCAGATGGAATGAAGAGATTTTTCAGCTGGGACAGAGGTTGGAGCCTGAGAGATTCTCTGCCTCAGCAGCTCCCCGAGCTCCTGCCATTTCCCCAAACGATCCGATTCCAATGGACCTGTGAGAGGCACCACTTAGCCAGAGAGCCCCGAGTCTGTGACTTGTGATTTCCATTTCATGGCTCAGGGTTTCACCATCAGGTGCAAACTCAGAGCGCTGCTCGCTGCCCCTCGGGCGCTGATGGACATCAGGGCATCTCTCAGGGAAGATTTCATTTAAACTCTCTGTGCTCTTCAGCAGGAACATCACGTTAGCTGCTTGACTGAGAGCGGTAGGAAATGTGCTACGCCTGCGTTTATTTTATTTCATTGTGTTTTGCTTTGTTTTTGGTGCTGACAGGGGCTTAGGCCATTAGGACTGCGCTGTTTCAGAGCAGTCTGAGCTGCTGCTTTTAGGCAGCCCCATGAGCTGTGAGGACAGCTCCTTCCTGTAGCAGTGTTGGAGTGTGTTTAATGGACAGGAATAGATGGCAAACAAGATTCAATAACGGGCAAAAGGATTGTAGAGTAAATTATGTGAAAAAGTAACTTTTTTTTTGCCCCACAAGATACCGACTCTGTTTTACATGTGTTAGATAGAAGCATCAGCCTTCAAAGCAAAGGAGAGGTTAAGGACAGTACTTTGAAAGCCTGACTGGATTTGTGTTTCTGGACTCAGGTAACTATCCAGGCAAAGAGCTTGTAATTTTAAAAGTAAATTTTTCAAAGTGTATTATAGCTGCCTATGAAGTGAAGCCAGTTCTCTTGTCTGCCTTTAAATCTCTTTGCTCCTATTTCTGGCACCAGAAATTGTGCTTAATTGCCAGTGATGAAGTATGGCTGTCATAATTTTG
>WBMY01017833.1:187456-199376 GCA_013397315.1 Donacobius atricapilla
TTTTTTTTTTTTTTCTGTGTTGAACAAATAGGTGGCTTAAAAGATTTGATTTGTGATGGGCTCCACCTTTGGAAGCATGTTGAATATTCCAGCTAGTTTCACTGAACTCCAAATCTGTTGCTATCGTGTTTGTGACTGCTAAGGGGTTGTGGTTTAATTAGCAATGATCTGTCCTCTGCACAGTGTATAGGTGTGATGTGCCTGACTTTGCATGAAAAAGCACTGAGGTTATGCTGGATAAAGTAATTTCAAGCTCCACACCTTGGTCGGGGTAGATATGTTGTGTTATCAAGTTGTCAGGACTGCTAGATGGTTTCATTTATTATCTTTGAGGTATCTGAAAGTCATGCCTGCGTCTGCTGTTATGGCTTAGTTTCTGCATAGCTCTTTAATTCGTAGAGGTCTCATTGACAGCAAGAAAAATTAAAACTGGAGCCAGTGGAATACGTGATGCCTGCCTGGAAAATGGTGTCTCCTCACATCTAAACCAAGCTGGGAAGGTGAGGGGAAGCATTAGAATTCCCCAGGATGACTGGATGGAAGAAGGCAAATGTTCATGGTTAAAATAAGAGCAGTGTTACCCCCAGTGCTGCCATAAGGCTTCACATAAACTTTGTGTTAAAACTGTGCTCGTAGGAGGAATTTGGATGTATTTAGGGCATTATGCATCCGAGGTCTGTTTGACCAAGATTTAAATGTGTATGTGAGAACCTGATAAATGTGAGGCCCGTGCGACTGGAGGGAGTGAAGGACAGTATAAAAATGAGAAAGCAACATAGATAAATACTGAAATGAATAATGAAGTACCTTGAAGAAGCCAGGAAAGCGAGAAAAATGTATGAAATGTCTCTCAAAAGGGAATGGTGATGTTGTATTTCTTTCAAGGCAGGGAAAAACAGGGTTTGAAATTATAGCCATGATATTCAGCAAATATTTGTTGGAATATCAAAATATTTGTGTGAAACCAGATTTGGGTTGATTAAAAAGAAAGGTATTTTCAACAGAGTCTTAAATGAAGCTCTCCATGACCTCTTTGATTGGGTGGGGAAAGACTCACAGAGTAGGAAATTTGCCCATGACCCCTGAAAAGGTAAGAGAAAGTGCAGAGAGTGCAGGACCACTGCCTGCCTTGGCCTTTGCCTTTGAGAGTGACATCCCTGCTTGCTAGGGATCCTGAAGTTCCAGGTGTATCTTTGGCAAAGTTGGGTTTCTTTACTTTCTTCTGGGGCATATAGTGATGGCTTCTGTTGACAGCATGCTAGAATAATTGGATTAAGAAGGTGAACCACTATAATTATTCTCATCTTCCCATTGAATAAATATTTCCAAAGCCTGCCCAAGGTGTTGCTCCATCTGGTTTTATCTGGTATTTTGAAACACATTTCTCTGAATGCCTTTAGTGTAGATTTACAAAGATAAAGCCCAAAGCAGAAGTGAGACTAAATGGGTAGGTAATTCATACCTCTTTCTGCCACATAGGTTGTGCCCTTCAGCTCCGAATTGATTCCAGTGCGGAGAATCTCAGCCATGCTCTATGTGTGACAGCACGTTAGGAAACCCCTAAAGTTGCTTGGAAGTGTGCACATATCAAAACAGTCTGGCAGTTACCTAACAAGATTGACTAAACACCGATACTGCTTTAAATTTTGTGCTTGTTTATTTTTTAAAAAAAGAAATGTAACTCACTGTATTCAAATCAGTTTTCCTCACAGCCTTCATTCAGGAATAATATATTTCTAGATAAAAAATTTAGAATGATTTAATGATTTCATGGCTCTCTCACTTGGTTTATTTGCTCCAACTAAAAAAAAAAACCCACTAAAATTTATTTGCTTCTGAATTCCAAGACTTTTAACTGGACTCCATGGCCCCTCTCCCTCTAGTACTAAATTACAACTGCATATATAATTTATCAATGTTTGCATAGCACTTCTCCTTCAGAAGGATCCATAAGTACTCCATAACCTTGAAAAATTATAATACAAACCACACCAAGGCATACTTTCCCCGTCATTGAAATGCAGGCAGGACGCTGCTCTTGACAGAGCAATCTTCTGCTCTGATATGGTGCATCCTGCATTCCTGTGTTACTGTGGGCTGCTCTGGGGAGGGCATGCTCAGAATGGCAAATGAAGCGCTGGAATTTGTATGATATTTTTTATTTGGGGCCGTTAAATATAAATATTGCAAAGCCATTTCTGTCATAAGCTTTCTATACTGTAATCATGTCCTCTGCTTGGCCGGAATGTTAAGTGTTTGGCTGGAAGTGTCGTGGGCCATTTGCAGTGGCAGAGCTGACCTTCATCTGGCTCATTTCCTCCTTCAGCCACAAGCAAACGCTTGTGGAGATTAATGGGAATGGTCTGTCGCCTTTCTCTGACCTACTAAAGAGTTGGTTTATAAAGTGAAATTGCTTATGAGTTTCGTTTGGTGGCTTTAGATGAAGCATCTTCTAATTTTAGTGATTCCTAGAATTAGGAGTTCAGCGTAAACTTGAAATGTTCTTATTAATATATGACTGGACCAATGGGACAGTGAATGTCCTGTGGTAGTTCCTGAGCAGATTCAGTGTGGGAGTTTGTCCATTGTTCTGAGAAGATAACAATCCAAATAAGTTGGACATTGAAGTAAATAAGGCAGCGTTTAGCTAGGTTGCATTCAGATAAATTTTTGATGTTTGTGATGGGTTTATTTTTGTTTATCGCTTCCTCCCCCTGTGTTTTCATAGCCTCTGTGCAATTGTAGAGTTAATGTTTGCTATGCTCACTCCAGGGAAAAGTAATGCAGGAGAAATGAGACAGGCATCAATGACAGACAGTGTCAGCTCCTTCTTTCAGACATCAATCATCCCTTCAAAGTACCTCAGAGACAGCAGGCTTGGGGTGAGCAGTAGCACTTCATTATTTTCTTCATTTCCCATGGAGTTTCCCCTGGTTAAACAAGTCCAGGCAGAAATAACAGAGTCCAGATGGACATTTGCACCCTTCCTGAGGGCTTGACCTGCCTCATGGCGAGCAACCTGTCCTAGGTGAGCTGAGCCCGGAGGCTTTGAACATGGCAACACCCAAATGTAAAAATGAGTGCAGGCTGTGTCTGTGCTCTGAGGCACTTTGCAATTATGCCTGGGGGCTACAAGACCACAGGAACCGTCTTCTATTGCAATTGCTCCCTGTGGGAGTTTTCCAGAAAGGCCCAGTATGTTTGGGATTCTCAGCATATCCAGGTTTCACCAAACTCTCTGAGGCTTCATTTAGGCAATGTTTCAGAATTCAGTTTTATGTATCTCACTAATGGTGTTAGAGATGCCTTTGGACCATGCCTTGGAAGTGGTCTGGGACTTGCAGTTTTTGATTCATTTCTTTGCTTTGCTGAATCACCCTGTCTGACCCCGGGCAAGTCTCCAAACATCCCTGGGTTGGATTTATCCCACCTAACTTCTGATATTTAATGAGACACAAAGTAGTCATGCTACTGCCTAAGGCTTCCTGAATAATGAATGGACAAACGTGTGGCATTCCTACAGAGCTGTACACAGCTCTTCCCCCTGAAGAAAGAAACAGCTTCAAGCTTCAGTTCTCTCAGCTAAGGTGTTTCAGTTAGTTTGTCTGTATTTGTGTGGGATGCAACCACTGAATTCTTTGCTTTTACTCCTATCTGTAAAACTAAGAGTACTTGCTTTTGCTCCTCCTCTTTCATCCTAGTTATTCTCTCAGACAAGTATTGTCTGCAACAATACAGATCTAGTCAAATGCAGCCTTGATTTCCATTTTCTAAATTCAGTAGTTGGGCCCTTTCGTTGCTGTAATAACATAAATAATAACAGAAGCTCTCCCTGTCTCTGCTTTGCATCAGTCAGATTTCATTTCCTCTGCCATACTATGGGGCTAGCTAATTTGCATTAACACAGGGGCAGCTGTTAATGATTCTGGAGCTAAATGCAGCACCTCATTTCCAGACTAAAGTCAATGTGTACCCCTGGCAGGACTCTGAGTGATAGGAATCTGTCCAGGAGGATGACTGGCATGTGCATTCGGTGGAAACGGTCCTGTGCTACGGGTGTTGCCTCCCTCCCTGCCAAGCAGCCTTCAGCCACTGTTCAAACTAAGCCTCTATTGCTGCTGCATTTTAATTCCTGTCACTGGGTGCTGAGTGTTGAGGGCTTTCACAAGTTCCTGAGAACTTGCTGCCTGCCTGTTTGTGCTTTGCTCTCGTGGAAATACACCAAATGAGTGAAGCAGGTTAACTGTAGAGCTCAGAAGTACAGCCCCACGCCCATCCACCCCAATTCTAGCTAGAGCTAGTTAGGGCTGTGTTTTCCGGAGTTCTGATTCTGAAATTTCCTGATTTACTTGTTCATTAACTCAGTTTTATTAGATTTTTCTCTATCAATTTAGGTACAAGACTCTCTGCATCTTGCCCACACTTTTATCATGTCTGAAAGCACAAACACCCAATAGGAATTTTTTCTGGTAACACAACAGAAAATTTCCTTTTCAAATGTCACCTTCCCTCAACAAATTGATCCAAACTATGTGATTCTAAGTGTTCTGTTATTGCCACCTTGTGCTGTTTTTCTCCTCCCAGTTTTTACAAGGAGACTGTGATGCCATGGCTCTCTGAGGATGCAGAATGCAGAAAATGACCATGGTACCTGCAGTGTTTGTCTTCAGCCCAGGCTGACTTCTAGACAGTGTTGGCAGGAATAAATAATAGAGCGACATTTTTGTAGACTGAGCCAAAAAGATTCTCTCATTTTAAGACAAAGGAGAATGACAGCCACTGCTCTCAGAAGAAAAGCTTAATCAAAGCTTAATTCCCTCTTATAATTAAGTCTTCAAAATTGATACATAACACATTCAAGCATGGAATTTTTAATTTAATTAATTTTCTAAGGACTGAAAAACCATCCCTGATTAAAAAGTACAGTATGCCAAGAAAAACCTGCAGAACCATACCAGGAATTCTCTGCCTGTGATGCTGCAGGAGCCGAGCAGGCCCTGGCAGTCACAGCAGCCCTACAGTAGGAATAAAATGTGACCCCATGAATGCCAGCCTGGCTCCTCTCCCTGCATTTCCTTGAGAGCTGCGACACAGGCCTCAAGGTTGTACAAAGGAGGACAGGAATGAGACCTTGAATTGTGGCATTATCTTTAATAGGATGAATTGTTTGAAAAAGAGCTTTCCCGCTATTATATAATTGTATCATGCCTGTGTAAGGCGGAATGGATCTCAGTGAAGAGTTCCCAAGGATGAATTTTCTTTACTCCTCTGCCTCTGATGCTTGCTGCCTTTATCCTTACCATTCATTCAAACAATAAATTGAGTGCCAAGTGAAAAAAACAATCAAAGGTAAAATCAAATGACAGAAATCATCTGTTCACATGCGCTGCTCAGAAGGGTTGATGTCTGGGTGTGTCTCCACAAGTTCTCCACCTGCTCTCAAGGACTTTCTGTCCTGTACCACAGCTTGGTTGGGTATTTTGGTGCTTATCACCTCATGAAGACAGACAAGGAGAAGAGTGATGGGGGGAGTGACGTTGTTTGTCACACAGACATACACACACTTTGGTGAGAAGGTGTGAACTACTTATTTAAAAAGATCTGACTCCATTTTATAGTATTTCTACAAAGGCCAGGGACTGGGGAGAAGGCTGACACCTCTCCCCATCCCGTTGGTCAAGACAACTGTCTATCAGCTGTCCATAGCTCTAAGAACAGGAATGAAAACTACCTTGAATTTATGAAAAACACTGCCTCATCACCCGTGCGTGAGAACAAACTTAAACAATGAAGCTGTGAAACAGAAGAGAAGGTTGAAAACATCAGGGTGACATAGGGAGTGCATTCAACCAGACTGTGATTTTGCATTTCTTCTGATGAGCTTTGTAACACTCAGTCCTTGTAAGACAATGAGCCAGTCTTTTGAGCTGGAGGACGCTGTATGGGGTCACAGTGAAGCTGTTCACATCAGGAGCCATTTGGCAGCGCCTTGATCTCACTTGTGCTCCGTTTGATAACCCTGTGCCTCTCCAGCAGGTGTCCCCATGTGGTAACTCCCAAAACAGGAAAGGACCAGGCATTGGCGTTGCTGCACTGAATTCAGCGGAGCCAATGCAGGCTTGTCATACATGAAGTGTAGGGACAAACTGTGAGGGGACGTCTTGTTACCAGCTCTCTTTGTGTCACCGTTATCAAATAAATTATTTCATTAAGAATTTTGAGAGAACACGCAGCACCCGGATGAGTGAATTCCTTTGTCCTAGATTCTGTAAAATTTCAAATAGAGTTGTCTTTCTTTCGAGAATGCTTGCATTCTTGGTGCTATTCCTTGAACTGGAAGGTGGCTTTTCTTGTATTTTTTTGGATGTAGAGATTTTGACTCACACACTGATGTAATATTTATATATGTTTTCATAATGCATCCCAGGAAAGGAATGTACTGTGCCCAGAGCTCACTAAGAATAATCATTCTTTGATGAACAGATATTAAGTGCATATTCTCACTGGAATTGCTTCAGGAGTGTCTTTGGTATGCCCTGCACAGTGATTTGAAAAGTTTCTGCTAGGCTGTGCAGGTGGGTGACAGTGCTAAAACGAACCAGAACGCTTTCCCAAAGTTTTCTCTGAGTCGATTCATGCGGGTAGAAGTTTGTTTTTATATAAAAGGTAAACAAGAGCATTTGGGTCTCGATTTATTGGAGAGAACTGAAGAATTAGAAATCCAGCATGAGGCATGGGTTGTTCTTTACAAGCCCACATATCTTTGAACACTTGTCTCTTGCCTTTTTGATGCTTGTGCTTCCATTTCTTGAGTTACAGACAATTGAGCATTTCTTCCAGCTCCCTTCAGGAAAGGTAATTTGTGTTTTGGTGCTGCACTCTCTGAACAACAGCAGATTCTGTTAAATTGCTGGAAAAACATCTTTTGACTAAGTGATATTTTCCAGTTCTATTTCTCCCTTTTGATTTAAGCTTTCCTTCATGTTTTCAGGATGTCTGTGATGTGATAGCTCCTGAGTAAATCTATGTATATTTGTTTTCTTGGAAACATTAGAATCAGTTTCAGATGATAATCAGAGAAAGTTTTGCAGAGAGGAGTAAAACCACTCTGTCTGAAATCATATTTGCATGTGACTGTCCTCAGATTGAGGACAAATGGAGATTTTATGGTTGCAATGCACAACCCTGTGTGTACCGGGCCTCATTCCTTGGAAGTTGGTGTAAGCTGATGGGCAGAATTAGACACTTTTGTCATTGCCAGCATGGATATTGTGTTGTACATCCATGTGCAGCAGAGCTTGAAGGTCCTGCTGCTTCTGGGGAGTGAGAAGAGCTGCACGTACTGAGATGAGTCCTTCGAAAGAAGCTGGGTTCTGAACTGCTACTCTGAAGGTGCTATTATCAGTTGTTACAGTCCAGCTGATTTTTATGACAGGGAACCTCTCACTTCTTTGCAGGCACCTCTTCTTAATCAGTTAACTCATTTCACTGTGAATATCTTAATATAAATATATAAATTCCTGGTTTTGAGGCCAATTTTTTAAAAATCAGAAGCAGAGACTTGTCGTAATTACTTGATATTTAAAAAGAGAATGCCAGCTTGGTGTCTTTTACTTGGTTTTGTTCACCTGAATGATGAGTAGCTCATAAGCTGTGTTGATGTCGCTGAGAAACACAACTGGAGCAAATTTAGATTCTGAATCGCTGGTGCTAAACCCGGTCTGTATTTTAAGACCTGTGGTGTCACAAACCAAGTGCCAGCAGATTTACTTTCCTTTGTCACACCTGGGCCTGAGATCCTTCACCACAGGGAGATTGGCAGGAACTGGGGCACGCAGCACAGAGTACTTGGGGCCTGATTAGCATCAGAGATCTGACAATCAGGATGCCTGGGCAAGAACAAACAGAGCTTTGAAGGCTGGATCGAGACTGGCTGACAGGAGAGAAGATTGACTCAACCTCCGCAAGCAAGAGATGTTCAAAATGCATAAGTTTGTTTATGTGATGATTAACCCAATCATGTAGTAGAAAATTACAAGCCTCCCCAGAATGGTGTATAAGCACACGTAGCTCACAGTAAATTTGGATTCTGATCACCAGCCTGTCTTCCCCATCTCTCTCAATCGCTGGTAGACAGGTAAAAATATGCTGCATAATTTTCTTTCTAATTTTCTAAGCGTTACCAATACTGTTGATAGTTACAACATTGAGTGAAGGTTGCCCCAGCCCATCTCACCTAACTGACATCTCTGCAAAGGGGTATCTTTTATTTTTTTCCACCCTGAAGTAGTTCTGATTCTTGCTGGCAGGATGCCTTCTCACCCCTCCAGCACAGCAGCCCTGGGCCCGGTCAGTTCAGGGCTGCCAGGACCTTGCAGGCTCTTGCTGAACCGCTGGGAATGCTCCACGGAGCAGAAAACAAATCCACTCTGGATCTAGTATCCATACCACCAGCCCAGTGCAGCATTAAAGTGTTTTTTTTTTAAATAATTCTGTGCTCATAATAAAGGTGTGGCAAAAACGTGGACTGCATTTAAATGCCATTACCTCTCAGTTTCATTACATGACACGTGGATCCCTCATAATTCAGTTCAGGCCTGCACAAAAAAGGTCTTTTGCAGAGGAATTATCTCCAAGGGGCTTTAATTTGGAAGCAGCTTGAAAGGAATGGAGAAAGAAATTCTTTTGTAAATATACTTTTGAAATATGGCATCTTTCAATAACTGAAAAAATTACACTAGAACAATTAACAGAGGTTAAAATGAGGTATGCTAAACAAGAAAGTAAAGCTCCATCAAAGAGAACATAAAATATTAGCTGTTTGCTGGGATTTGCTGTGACAAAATGTATTTGGACAACAAAGATCATGAATGGCTTCTGGCATTTATAGAAATTACAATGAATGAATCAGCTGCTAATCCAGAGCTTGAGGCACTCGGGTTGTACAGATGACATTTTGAATAACTGACAGTCATGTTGAAAGCACATGGACTGCACTGAATTTCCTACCGAACCTTTTTCCAAATATTTTGCTCACCTTGCAGTAATCCACTGTCATTTCAAATATATCTACATTTCACTGGGCCCCAGACAACCAAAACATTGATAAAACACTTCTAAATTATTATTTCTAAGTATTTCTGATGACTGTGAGAGCGTGAAATAAAAGCTTCTGAAACCATATTTATGTGCTCCACTGAATTCTAATAATGCTGGTCAGCTCTGCCTTTTTAAATGTGTCACTACAGCTATTTGAAGGACTATTGCACTTGAACATGTAGGAGGTCAAGAGAGGAGAAGATGAAATCATTCCATAACAGAAATATCAATTGAAATAATAGACTTTTTTTGGAAGTTTATATGAGTACCAGTTTAACAGTAGCTGCCCTTTCAGTTCATCTCAGTTATGACCTGCTAAATAAAAATGCTGTCTGAGTAGTCTAGAGATGATTTAATTTCTTCCAGTGGGAGTTGGGGATATTTTTTTTTTTATAGCTAGAGTTCAAACCTCACGGGCAAAAAAATTCATTTCAAATTTCCAAGTTACTGGCAAATAAACTGAAATAATTCTTTGTGATTTATTTAGGAAAAAAAAAAAAGAAAGAAGCAAATAATACCTTTATTAATAATTACAAATATCTTTCAGAAAGAATTTTTGTGCAGAAATTATTTTGCCTGCCATAGAGAGAAAAAACTGAGGGCTGGTCAATTTGTGCAGCTTTAATTCTGACATTTACTGCACATCTTAGAAAGTAGATCATGAGATTTCAGTTATCAATTCATAGGTTTGCCTTTGTGCATGCCAACTGAAATGATGAGCACAGTGAATTTGGTGGAAAAACTACCAATGAAAGCAAAACTTCACCCTACATTTTGTCCAGGGAGTGAAGGGAGCCGCTGCTGGGGGTGAGCATGTCTGGGTCTTGTGGTGATTTTGGCCATTGCTAGAATGTCTCTGTGGAAGTTTTCTTACTGTCTGATGAGCTTAGATAATGATATTTTCTGTGAAAATAATATTGTGGTAAAATATTATAATGTTGCACGATGATAGTATCTCTTTCATGCATCTTTTATTATTTTTGGAATTGTATTGTCCTTCGCTACACCTGTTTTTTTTTTTTTAACTTTTTGAATCGCGGTTGAAATTTAAAAGAATAAAAAGATTTGCCTGAAATTGTTGGGGTTATATAACAGGTTTGTGATCCTTAGAAGTTCTGAAACAGTTCAATGAAAAAACTTTGAAGCAGGCTTGAAATATGTTTTAAGTTAAAGGTTTCTAAGTCAAAATGAGATCCGCTGTGTGCTCATTGAACAGCATTTTTATGGATAAAAAACTAAGCAATCAAGGAAATGCACACTTTCTTTTGTAAATAATGAATTCTTTCATATTCCTAAATTACTCTGTCTCCATTTTTTATAACTGAAACACTACATTTGTTTACATTGACAAAATAAATGTAATACGATCAGATTCTAAAAATTACATGACATATGGGCTAATTGTTAATTTTTAGTGTTACTTGAACTACAGGAACATTTTGTCTAGTTTGAGATTAAACATATCTTGCTTGCTTATCAGTTTTTTTGCACAAATGCAGATTAAATTTTAAAGTTCTGCACTCCCCCCACAGACTGCAGAGCTTTACTTTTACACTCTCAGTGCTCAGAAAGGCTCCTTCCCCATCTATGGAGACTCTGCCAGGCGTTTGTGGTTCTAACTCGGCTAAATCCTGCATCAAACAGCAGAGCCTATAAACAGTGGCAGAGCACTGCCTGCGAATTCTCTCTCGGCTGGCGGGGCAGGAACTTTTCATTTCATTCAAAACTTGCTGAAGTGATCCCACCCCGGAGGCTTGAAACTGTTAGTGGGAAAGAAAAACTTCCTTTTTTGGTTGGGATAGTTTTTCCCCTCTCCTTTTGTCTGTGCAGAGTAACAGAGCTCAGTTGTTTGCCGTGTGCCTCCTTCTAGAAAACACCGAATTTGCTGGAAATCAGAGACATTTTGCAAGGGGGGCAATGTTAAACCCCCCGACTCTTCCCTGCATTCTGCTGGGTCCTTCCCTTGCTGAACCACAGCACTTTGTATCTCAGCTTCACTGAAAACTTCACTGAGCGCTTTATGGGCTGTATTTTAATTTTGGTGATGTAAATAAGTGATGAACGAGCAGCTGGATATCAGTCTTACTGCGGGAAGGATATACAGCATTAGGAATGCCAGGGAACATGATTAATAGAGTTCTTAAAACCCAGATCTGTGAAAATACTGGGTACAGCAGGGAGTAAAGCAGGATTTTGCTGGATGTAGAGAAATATTAAATTCCTTAAAGTTGGAATTTAAAAGTCAGTGATTCAGAATTTGATCTAAATCACACCAGCATAAAAGTAGTATTAGTTCATCGAAGCTAATGGGATTTTCTGGAATTAAAGTACTGTAAATAAATTCAGTATTTCTAGGTAAGCAGTTAACTTGGAGCCATCTTCTTCTTAAAAAGAAGAAAACAATAAAAGAAGTCTGAATCTTAAATTTGTACAGCAGGGCTGCCTTTTCTCCTTCCAAAGCCTTGTGTAAAGTGACCCTCACTTTATACTTCAGGAGTGGACAGTAAAGCAGTCACAAATGCCTCACGACCAGAGCTACCTCCTCTGCAGGACAGCACTCATCTTCATGGCTCTGTTGTTCTGTATTTTTTTTAGTGTCTGTATCTGCTCATCTCTTAAAAAAAAAAATCCATTAGAATTATTATTAGAATCTATGAGAATTAGAAAAAAATCGCTTCTTTTAAAGATGCATTTTGTTAAGTCCTGTCTTTGTGCATAGATTTGTTAGGATTACCTGTGTGGAACACAGGAAAAGCCAGGCATAGGGTGCTCAGTGTTTGCATGCTGCAGAAATTCACCAGAATTTAAAAAAAAAAAAAAA
>WBMY01017833.1:199387-244161 GCA_013397315.1 Donacobius atricapilla
GAAAAAAAAAAAATATATATATATAAATATCACCATAGAATTTATGAATTTATTTTGGCAACTTATTTTACAGCAGTTAATTATTTATATAAATGAGGCAGAATTATTGTGAAAAATCCAATAAAAAAGTTCAATTAAAAACCTAAATTATAAGTTTAATCAGAATCTTCAGCAGCATAAAACCTGATTTGCATATAGTCTCACTGAAAAATGTTTTCTGTAAGATGAATATTGCACTTTTGTGCAGTCTCAGCTCTATTAGTTATTTCTGCTGCATAAATGATCATATATCATTTTATCGACGGCAATTTTCTCTGCAGCTGCAGTTCCTGTAAAAGAGAAATCAGTAGCTCTCCACCTTTATACTGAGAATTCAGAAGGTCCCTCTTTTCTGTGTATGAGCAGTATGTGAATCAACACAAATCAGAAAATCCAGAGTGTTCCAAGGGAAAGCTGTCCCTATCCATCCATTTCCCGCTCAGTTATACTGAATTGTTCGCCTGCCATCATAAAAATCACATTACTGCAGTAACAGCAAGTTTCAGAAAAGCTTTCTTGTTATCAGTAAAAGCACATAAATCTCAGATATCAACCACAACAGAGACCGGGGGGGAGGTTGGTGTGCTCAGGGGTCTGAGGGACACCTCAGGGGAGCTGATGCCGTCGACTGTGGAGGGAAACTGCACTGCCAAACTTCAGGGGTGCCACTTTGTTTAGGAGGAGAAACAAGGTCGTGCAAGAGAGAATTCAACCCTCAATGGAATGGCACTGGCAGAGTGGCACAGTAGGACACGAAATAGATTGACTCCACAGAGCTGTCAGAAGAGAAAGAAGCTTTATTTACAATCCCAACAGTTTCTTTTAGAACACGCTGTGTAAAAAGGTCTGTTATTGCTCCATGGCACTGACACTGCTCTCCATTGGGTCAGGAATAGGAAACAACCCCTGGGACAGTTGTTCTGGCAAAGGGAACACTGTTTGCTGAGCCTGTGCTGAGAAACGCAGAGAGATGTTTTGAAAAGAGAAACTGTTGGCAGCTTTCCCCTGGGAAAGGAGCCAGCAATGGTCAGCGAGCTGAAATTCAGGCTCAGAAATGTCGAGCCCACAGCAAAGCTCTACAAGAAAACTGCTTTTAGCACCACAGAATAGTCAGAACAGGAAGTGAGTACAACCTGCTCCTCTGATAGACAATGTCCTGGAGTCACGTCTTCAGATTTTGATGTGGTTTCATTATTTGGTTCTTTTTCATCCTCCTTCTCATGCAGTATCCTCAGGCTTAATGTTTAGATCTCAGTTATGTAAATGTATATTTATTGAGACTGAGAATAGTGAGTCCATGGAGACCTTGTTCCACAGATGCCTGTGCGTGACTCTTTGGTTACACTTGTCACGGGAAAGTGATCTATTTAAGAAAAGTATTTGACTAACGATGATTTGTGAACAATATAAGCATAATGCAAGAAGCCAGAAGTACATCTGTACATTCATACTTGTGTGAGAGGTTTCTCACTTCAGGATGAAAAATTGCTCTACGGTGCTTGTGGTTTTCCATCGCAGAATCCCCTGCGTTCATTCTCCAAGGAGGAATCACCAAGGAACTGTGATCGCTTCCACCTCCATTTTTTTGTGCAGCCCGATGTTCCATCATTCAAATAATTCCACAGCTCCCATAGATAAGCTGCTGGGGAGGCGAGAGAGTATCACCCTCATCTCTTTTCATCTGGCAGCAATGCAGCAGGCTTGGTTGATCAACGTCTGTAATGAGGGCTATAAGAGAGCACGGATATTTGGATCAAAGGGTAATCTCTCTCTTTTATGTAACTGCAGAGCCTCACATATCACTAGATTATTCTCTGCACTTGCTGTAAATAATTCTCCCCATCAGAGCTAAGCACTTTGCAACCATTGCCTCTAAATTATAAGATGATCTACACCACCTCCACCTATGGGCAGTTCCCTGACCTAAAGTTGCTTATTTTCACTCAGCTCCAGCTGCAGATTTATGATCACAGGATTACATTTTCTCTCAAGAGGACATTTTTCTTATCAAATAGAATTTGTTTTTTATTCAACATTTTATCATCACCTTTTTTATTACTATACTTTGGAGAGTGTGGTGAAAATATGAACTTATCTCTGTTTATTCAATGACTAGCTTAGAGCTGTAGCACGGGTGGGAACAGGGGTAGTTTCCTCTGGAGGGGTTTCGAAGAGAACCATCCTGTCCAGGTGGTCTGTGTGCTCAGCTGCCTCCTTAGGTGGCCTCTGACATGTAAGGTAGAGAATGGACACAGCCCCAAAATCTTTCTTTACAGCTCTATCCATAAAGAGACCTGAAATCTGTGATATAGAACGTACAGACATTCAACACCTTGGTATCTAAAGAAGTACTCGAGGTTGTCCTTGTGATTCTGACTTAGAGCCCACCCCTGTGGCTGTGTGGCTGTGGGGGCTGAAATTAGCCCAGTGCTGTAACTTTCCATCATCCTGACGTTATCCCACAATGTCTAGAAAAATGCATATGGCAAAGGAATCTGGGAAAGGAGGAGGATTTGTGAAGGCTCAGGGAGTAGTCCAGAAAATCTGGAACTTTGTTTTAGCCTACTCATGTGGCAGGATTGCAATCAATCCTTTAGAAAAAGAATGAACGCCATTGAGAAAAATCAAGCTCACACCAGTTGTCGGTGTATGGCCAGTGCCGTGGAGCAGAAATCTCCTTACCTGTCTGCAGAAATCTCCTTACGTGTCTGCAAACTGAGACACAGCAGGCTTCCAGGACTGCTGGGCCTGTTCCAGGCCCACCATGCCTCAGGGGTGAATGAGGTACTTTTCACAGCTGAGCTTTCACTTTGGTCAGTCCATAGGAGCAGAGACACAGGAGAAGACAGTTTTACAAAATGCCTTTCCATGGGGAGGGTTGGGGGGAATAACCACAGCAGCAGCGAGTCCTGTGCCTGCCTTGCCTTTGGGTCTGGTCTGTTTGGTTCTATCCTGTTTGATTCTATCCTGTTTGGTTCTATCCTGTTTGGTTCTATCCTGTTTAGTTCTATCCTGTTTGGTTCTATCATATTCTGTTTGGTTCTGTTATATTCTGTTTGGTTCTATCATATTCTGTTTGGTTCTATCCTGTTTGATTCTATCCTGTTTGGTTCTATCCTGTTTGGTTCTATCATATTCTGTTTGGTTCTATCCTGTTTGATTCTATCCTGTTTAGTTCTATCTTGTTTGGTTCTATTATATTCTGTTTGGTTCTATCATATTCTGTTTGGTTCTATCCTGTTTGATTCTATCCTCTTTAGTTCTATTCTGTTTCACACATCACACATGTGATATCCCTTGGCTCTGCCATGCCCCGGGACACCAGGCCAATTTTCAGTCAGGCTCATTGGAATCGTCACCTGGCAGGGTGAATTTTCTCCCAATGCACCTTTGTGTCAGGCTTTTCAGATGTCATCACCCTCTTGTGACAGGCGCTGTGATAATGAGCCAGGTGAAGGGCAGAGCAGAAATTCAAAGGGTAATGAAAGGAGTGAAATACCGAGCACACACCTCACAAAAGGTGCAAGGCAGTCCCTGTTGTGATGGAAGGATTATGCTGACAGGCCAAATAGAGATGGACCTCTAATGCTCCATCTCTAGAGGAGGTGAGTGATCCTGATTGCCAGTGGCCTTTTAACTCACCTCTTACTGAAAACAGATGCACTCGGTGCTCCTGCTCCTGCCTATTCACACCAGGGTCAGTGTGCATGGCGAGGAGAGTGCTGCAAAATGCGTGCCCAGAAAGGGTGCAGAGTCATTTTTGCAATAATCTGGGAGACAGAATACAACAGGGACCAATTTGTCACAAAGACGCTGAGGCAAAAATATTCGTGACAAAATTTCAAAAGGGGAATAAATTCAGGAGATGTATAAAAAATTGCAGACTCTTTAAATTGAAACCAAAAAACCTTTGATGAGTTGCAAAGAAAAACAGAATTTGCTCAATGAGCAGAGTTTTAGCCAAGGTGAAACTAGAGGTGCTCTTCTCATTGAATTATTTAAGGATATGTAAGAAATGAACCTTAGAGCTTATTCCACAATGTGCTATTTATCACAGATGATGAAGGGAGGGACAAAAATCTATGAAGAGAAAGATAATGCTTGCTTCGGGCATCTCATTGAGTGTTTAAAATCACACTCCATGGATGGAACATGAGCTTTTAACTGAGGTTCATGGGATCCTAAATTATATGTCTCAAATAGACTAACAAATACTAGGCACACAGATTAAAAAAATTTAGCTGGTTAAAACCCAAAAGGTCTGGTAAGACAGATCAGAAGGAGCTTTTGAAGTTAAGTGAAGTTGACAACATACATTTACACAGTTCAAATGGCAAATGAAAAACATCTACAGTGAAGCAAAAGGAAGAGACCCATCTTTCATATATAATTGAAATACCTGAAGGTGCAGTGCTCAGACAAGAGGAAATAAAACAAAATGCCAAATGTAAGGGATATTACTCGTGACTTTACACCACCAGATAAAGAACTAATATGAACAGGAGGAAAAACTAAGTCATGAACAAATTTAATTCCATATTTCCACATGTATAAATGATGCTGAATTTTGCTGATTGAGGTGTTGGTGCCATAATAATTTTTTTTCTTTCTTTGTTTGACCTATTGTTGATGGTGACTTTGTGTGTCTGTTAAGCTTGGAGCTGGCAGAACATTCCAAACCACATGGCAGCGGCAGACAGGCTTCACATCTCACTGAGGATTGACAAGCCAGAACCGACTGCAGAGCAATGCCTTTATTTCTGAGTTTGGGGCTTTTTGTTCCAGCATTTAACATTCCCGTGCCTGCCCAAACTTTGTAACGCAGGATAACACAGCCTGAGAGGTCTCCTCCCTCCTCACCAGCCAGCAAGGTCTATTCCTTCCAAAGAAAGAATTGCTCTGTAGTCTCCATCTCCCCATGTTCGCGCAGTTGGTTTGGAACCTGCCTCACTCGGGGGGCACGGCAGCCCAGATTTGTCCTTCTGGGGAGAACTTGGACCCAACCTGCCCGATCCAGGGCTGTGGAGGGGAGCAGGGAGGAGCAGGAGCCTCTCCCAGTGCTCCCCAGGCGCCGTGCTGGTGCTGCAGCCCGCATCCCTCTGCTGAGCACCGCGGGCCGTGGGGTTCGCACCACCGAGGGCTCCCCGTGGGCTGAGCAGCACCGCACGAGCTCTTTAGTAAGGGTCTCTCCACACAGCTGTAATTGGGAATTTAGGCACGAAACCCAGCCCCCGTTTCACTGCGCGTGGTGCATCCTGCCAGTTTGTCATGGCAGCACAAAGGGAACTGCTCGGTGTCTGCCTAACAAGTGCATTTCTGGGTCTGCTTGTGCTGTCACTGGTGCCCACCTGATTCAAAGCACCTGAAAGGTTTGAATGATACAGCAACGGCAAGAGCAAAATGTTGGACAAGACAGGCTCTCTAATTGAAGTGGTAAATGTAGTTAATATTTTAAAATATTAACAAAGAGTGGAAAGGGAATGGATAAAAGGAGAAAGGAAACATTTAGTCTGGGTGAAACTCACCCCAGAACAGGTGAAAAACACTGTGCCCATGAGCTGTGTGAGCTACCAAATCAGGAGACAGCCCAGCTGCCTCTTGAGATGAGAGCCTTACACGTTGTCAGTTGAAAGGAGAGGAGTGTTTTTTCCACGTTCAGAATACATCCACACACGAAGGTCTAGCTGGAGAAGGGGACGGCTGTATGTACGTTCTGCCTCAATTCCATCATTCTTTTCAGCACAGAGTCAGGTTGGACAATTTTAAAAGTTTATCTTCATTTAGCTAATGCAATGAAATTTAATGTTATACAAGTTACTCCTTGAGCTTAGACATGCTTAAATTACTTACAAGCAGACTGATTTTTATCTGTCAGTCAGGAATCCATTATAATTGGTAGTTTGTTCATATTTTTTAGGAAATATCAAGTGGAATCAGAACTTCTTCCCTTCAGAGATTAGTTCAATGTGTCTTTCATGTTTCTAACTGTAGAACTTTCTGTTGTTAGTTAGCATGCAAATTCACATTAGAGCCCTCTGTAGCCTGCCGCTGAATTTCAATGGAGTCCAACTAAAGTACTGGAGCAATGGAGTCATGATAAAGTCCTAAAAGAATAAAGGTGCACAAGTAGGGAGAAAAGCATTTCATAAACTTTAGCCTTGGATATTCCTCAGCCTGTGTCCTGGTGTGAAATGTGCAGGGTCCTGTGGCTGGTTTCACTGTCCCCTGTGCCACAGAGAGAGGAGGGGATTCCTGTGATTTCCCAGCTCAGCAGCCAGAGAACACCAGGGCAGCCATCAGCTGCAGACTTTCCTCCAGGAAAACACTGTGCCCCTCAGCCTGGCTGCTGGTCTTACAACCAGCATGACCAGACGCTGCTGGCCTGCCTATAGTGCTGCTTCCAGAGTGGATTGTTCCAGATGTTTGAGAAGCAGCGTGACTGACGTACGTGGTCTGTCAGAAATATTGAGTGGTTTCCATCCTGATGAGAAGGGCAGAGGTTGCTCCTTACAGAGGAGATTAAGGTATTAATGTGTCAGGAGAGCACGTAGAACTGTGTTTTATGAGTTTTGGTTTAATTTTCATGATCTCAAACCAGATTTCAGACACCACAGAATACTTAGAGGTAGGTGTCCGTTTCACAGGCCCAAAGTGTTCCATGCTCATTTATGTTAATTTTTGGAGATTTGGTGGGTAGGGACTGCAAAAGCTGCACGCTGAGCTTTGGGCAAGATGACACTGAGCTTGATTGAAAAGCTGCTGGAAGGTCTTCAGAGTAATTTCTAATGATAAGGGAGAAACTGCAAGGAAAATTTCAGTCACTTGTAAATAAAAGATGGAAGTAATTTAAGGGCTGGATTTGACCCCAGCTCTTAGAAAACTGACAAGAAATGAGGCCCAACCTCATTTGTGGCGTCTTATGAAGATATATATATATTTTGTTACAATTACCAGTAATGGGAAGCAAAATGAAGTTTATCTTTCCAAGTGTTTTGTTTCCTTAAGATCTGTGCAAAAACCTTAACAAATATTCTTAACTGAGAGGATGCTAAGAGTGTTCAGAATTTTTCTCTCATTCTGAGAAGAGGAAGTCTTCAGGCTTCTTCCTCTGGGTGTTCTAGATTTGACAATAAATTGAACTCAGATTCTTAAGGGTAAAATCATTGTGAATTTATTATTCTACTGTTAACTGCTGTCTCTCACAATTTATGACAGTTTCAAATGTTCTGTTTTGAACTTGAGTGGATTAGAGGATAGGTGTTTGAACAGTCAGGATTTAAGTTTTCAAATACTGTCTGGTAAGAATTCAACATTTTTCTCTTAAAAGAAAGGAATTTTTTTTTTTTTTTGCACAGTCTCCTTATAAGCCTCAAAAATAAATTCTTCAAGAGGAAAACCCAGCATATTTGGAAGATTTGCAATAGAATTGTTGGCTGTATATTTGTAGTGTTCCATACAGTGGGCTTATGACTGGAACCACGCCATCCTTTTTTCCCCAAAGATATAAAGACAGAATGTTCATGTTTTCCAGATGCCGCTTTCCTCTTTTCCTACCTGCCTGTCTCTTTCTATATATGTGTATTTTAAAAACAGACTTTCAAGGGGGAACGAGTGGGGAATGGCAAGGAAGAATTATCTGGAAGATATTATCTCCTTTTTGGAATTGAGAGTTATGACCACAGCAACGAAAATAAGGAGGAAACAACTACTGGTGTTTGCTACTCCTGGATTAAACCAGATGTGTTTAAACAATCCCATTGCTTGGGCTTGTTTAAGCAGGGGGGATAATCTGTCTTGATGAGCAGAAGATCCAGCAGCCCCAGAGGCTGCAGGGCCATTTTACCACCCTGCCTGCGGTGATTTCCAGCTCTCTCCCCAGAGCTGCTGAGCTGGGACAGGGCTGGGCTGACAGGGAGGCATCACCTCCAACACCCACGCAAATTGATTTAACAGCATCTCTGCACATCCCCTCTATAAACATCCGTGCAAGCCTCTCTGTAACAGCAGCACTGCGTGGCACAGGCATAGAGCCCAGCAGATAAAATGTGCTTTTAATGAACCAGGGGAGGTGGGAAGGGGCAGAAAATCCCCTCTGTCTGCGCAGGGTCTAAAAATTTTCCTCTGCGCTTTTTAAAATATCAAATGGCTCTCTGAGAGTTCCAAAATTGGCTTTTTGGTGTGAAAAATAAGCGAGCAAAAAAAACCCCACCAACTCTGTTGGTTGTTGTTGTTGCTCTTGACAAAATCTGTTATAAAGCTGTGGTATATATAGAGAGAAAATGAAAAAAAGGATTCACTGATTTGTTTTGGTCAGAAGTATATGTCATTAATCTACTCTCAGGGTCAGTTGGAGGTGTGAGCAGAAAATAAACTCCTGTAACATAAGAAAAACTCTGATAATACCTTTCCCTGTAAGATTTACTGTCTCCCCTAATGGGAAGTCACAGTTTACAGGTATATTAAAAACATGTAATTTATCTCAACTTATCTCAGAAGTTTCTGTGTAACTAGGAACTACTCTGGAAAGCACTCTTAAAAAACTTACTCCAGAATTTTCCAGGAAGCTTACAATAGTATAGAATATGTTTTATCAATTGGAAGAGGCTTTTTTTTCTTTGATTTTCTTTGTCACGAACAAGCAGAAAAATTGGATTACTTTTGCAGGAATAACCAGCTAAATTGGATTAACCTGATGAGCTGATAAAATCCCTTCACATTGACACAATGCCCAGGGATTTCTTCCTGACATCTCTATTTCTGTTAACATCTTCCTCCTCCTCATTGTTTGAGATGTTGAAACATTTTTCATGTCGTGTTGTGAAGCATGTGGTAATTTGGGTGGTATATGATCAAAAAGCCTGATGACCCTTGCTCTAGGATATGGGAAAAGATAAGGGATATGCTCTGGGATATGGGAAAGGTTTGAAACTCAGTGTCTGCCACAGGCTTCCTTAAAGAATGCCATCCTCAAGGAATGCCAGTCAGCTCCTCCCTGTTCACCCCTTGCTGTCCATCCTCCCTTCACCACAGCAGCACTTGTTTTCCATCTCTGACAGGTCCCAGAGCCCTAAAATTCCCTCAGCTGGTCTGGATCTGGCAGCATGTCTGTTGTAGTAAGACATGAAAAAAGATGAGACTCCAAATACTTTCAGAAGGTGAAGAGCATAGAGAAGGCTTTATTGTCTAATTCTTACACCTTTTATAAGGTGTTCTGATACAGACTTAACATGACTGGTGAATAGGAACGACACCTCTCTAATCCCATGGGTTAAACTGGAGAAACAGAACCAGAAAGGCAAAACATCACCTGGAGAAAGATTGTTTTGAGAAAGGATTAGTTGTTTGCCAAGGTTGTTTTGAGAAGAAGCTTCCTTGAGATCTTTTTCACTTGGGAAAGGTTAGCGGCTGCTAGCAGGCTGAAATCTCTCAGCCTCGGCAATACCAGGCATATTTGTTGCTCTCACTCCTCTTAAAGGAAACTCGTTACAATTCAGCAAGACTCCAGTTTCTCTTGGAGTTTTACATTCCTGGCCAGTCTGAGAAAGTTTCAGGTCATTTGATGGTAAAGTTTAGAGTGTGCCAAGTGCCTTGGGAGCACGCAGAGGTGACAAACCACAGCTGCACTCTGCTCCCAGTGGGAAGTCCATCAAGTCAGCGGGCTGCTGTATCAGGCTCTGAAGTTTTAACGCTCTGCTTGCCATGCCCAGCGCGCTCAGTGGTGCACACCTCTCTGAAGTGACTTGAGCAGTTCTTCCTGGGAAAGGCATGGGAAATAATCCTGTCCCGGGTTTATTTGGTTGTACCTGCAGCCATGTGACCTGAGAGGCAGGGAGGAACTGGGAGCGATACCTAGGACCACAGAGAGGTATGGCTTTTTCCTGCTTCCATGTGAAATGCTGTGCAAAACTCAAAGACACGGTTTACAGAACATTAGTCCCTTTTGTTCATTCTTTGCTGTCTCAAAGGCATTTCTATTATCCATTCACCTTTGTGCTCACCCTATATTTCACGGTTTTTCTGGAAGGACGAGGCCTTTCATAAAAAGTCCTTTTTCACAACTCACTCTCATAACACAAGGTGAAAACTGATTTTCACAAATTCATATTCAGCTCGTGCCTGGATTGAATTAAAACTACAGAAGGACAGTGAATACATTTTAATGTTTGTGTCCATTCATAGTAGTCTGATGGGATCCATGAAATTGTTTGAGGTGTGAAGCAGGTTATTTTGCTAAGTATGCATTGCTCCTTTGACTATCTCAGCTTCATGCTTAGGCTGTTGGTTCTTTGGGGACTACAGTTTTTATCTCTGCTCTGTGATGGACTCATTATGTTGGTATTTGTCTTTAAATAATGTTGAGAATTTGAATATAATTAAAACCTGGATCACACTGAGAGCTACTTAACCATTTTTGTTACTGAGTTCTGGGCTTAGTGTAAGGGTTGTTGAATGCTGCCTGCAGCTTACATATAATTTATTTTTTGTAAGTCGAACCCTTCAGAAGCACAAAGCCTTTTTAGCAGAGTTTCAGTGAAAGCTGTTTGGCCAGAGGGATTTTTCAGTGCCACATGTTGCATCCCTCCATAAAAGCACGAGCTGCCATTTCAATTTGTCTCGTGTATTTGTGTGTTTCCTGCAACGTGCAGGCTTGTCTCTTAAATCTATTGTCACTAAGTGCTAGTCTGGAGCAAAACCTGGTTCCACAAATGTGCTGTACGAAGAAAGAATAGGTAATAAGTAGTATGGGTAGGAAGTGGCACAGACCTTCAGGTTAATTTTCACCAGACTAATCTACCTCCCAGAACACATGGCCCAGTTTTTATTCCGTTATTGAAGGCCTCTGTTGGTTCTCCCTTCCACATTCTCTTTGTTCTTTAGACTTTTTTAAATCCTCTTGTTTCTCTTCCTTTGACATCACCTCTCACTCTGAGGTGCCTACAGATGCCCAATTCCTCTTTGCCTCTCTGGGCTTTGAAGTCAGCAATAATTTCTTTAATGACATCGACACAGGACTCCAAGGAGCACTACGTTTGTGACAAGACTAAATTGGGAGGAGCTGTTGACTCCCTGGAGGGCAGAGAGGTCCTGCAGAGAGGCCTGGAGATCACCAGCGGAGGGAATCTGACAGGAGCCAGTGCCAGGTTCTGCACCTGGGACTGGTGCCTGAAGTTTAACTTCCCTGTATTCCAGGTTCTGTGCTGCCCAGGGTGCAGCTCTGAGCTCACACTCAGCGTCACTCAGCTCTGCACACAGCAGGGACACAAAACACATCCTTCTCCTGCTGCACACCAAGGACAACTTTCAGCCCAAAAGCACAACCAAGGCTGGGCTGGAGGGAGGAACAAGAAGGATGGGACCTCACAGCCTGCAGCTGGAATTGGACAATTAAACCCCAATCTGCAAATGGACCAAAACTTATCAAAGTGTGAGACCTCGTGAGCGTTTGTCCATTTTGTGACCATTTTGTGACCATTTTGTGTCCAGCTTAGGTGCAGTCCTGGCCAGGCTCTTGTCCTGCCCAAGGTCTATCCTGGAGGCCTTTCAATAAATCCCTGCTTTATTCTCTGGCTCTGCCCAGTCTCTGCTCCAGGTCAGCCCTCCCAAGGCATCAGGACAGGTGTTTGTGTTTGTACCTGGGGGATTCTCTCAGGCTCGGGGTGGGATTGCTGGACCTGTCCTGTGCAGGGCCAGCAGCTGCACTCCCTCATCCCCACGGGTCCCTTCCAGCTCTGCATATTCTGATTCTGTGATCTCCTCCCAAGACAGGGTTGGAGGAAGGGGAAAGCACATTTGGCTTTAAGACTAACTTCAAAAAGAGTTGAGAATCCAAATCTAGACAGATTTGGACAAGACTGGAAAGCTACTGGGTGCTTTCCTTCCACACTGATCCCGTTGGGTACGTGTTACTGGTTTAGAGGCACTTCACCCTTCTAACCTGCTCCTCTTTAAATCTTAAAGTGTTTGTTGAAAAGCAAGTTACAAAGTTAGAAATTGGAGGAGCCATGTCATTATGCTTAAGTTGCCTTAAAGCTGGGTATTTAGTCTCTGCCAGCTGTTCTTCAGCCATCTGTTTTCCTGTGAATATCCATCCTTAGATTGGTTCCCAGGGAAAAGAAATGAGCTCTCCCTGCAACCAGGCTTTGATGTGAGCAAAATAAACATTAAACATACCTGGTAGGATTATATTTCCCATACTCTGAGACATAAGTTAGTGTTTTCCTCCTTAGCTTATTGACTCAAATCCAGTTTGATATCTGTTTTTGTGCATTGCATTGTTTACACTATTTGCTGGCAGGTAATGGGATTATTTAGATAAAACAAGCAAATGTATTTTATGCAAGTTTCCTGCCAGTATGGCCCTGTACATTTGACAAGTACCAGACACATGATTTTCTTTGGTTGAGATGAAAGGAAAAGCTGTACAAATAGTTTCTCTCACCAAGCAAAAGTGCAAAGCAAAATATTGCATTGCAGTATTTTAGAAAGATGTAGGAAACATCTCTCAGAGTACTGTGGATTTGTCAACTTTTGCTAGAGGTAATTGACTTTGCTTTTGCTGAAACACCACAGGAGCCAGAGATGAATATCCAGGTTATTTTCCATTTGCTCCTGCATGTTTTCATAGGCCAAATGTGAGATGGAAGTTCAAGTCTGGGAGGGAACAACTAGATATCCAGAATTTAAAGAGAGAAATCCAGCAGGCAATTTAAGAGATGTTGTTTGAGAAAACAGTGACAAGGCTATCAGAGACTGAGAATACATTGTTGTCCTTATTTGCTAGTAGCTTTGTTTAATCTACTGCTTTATTGAGATGGAAATAGGGAAGAAAGAAATGAGATAGGGAGTATTATGGGGGTTATATTACAAGATTTTTGAGAGGAAGGAGACACAAGCGTCGTGATGATTTGGTTTACATAAGCTGCTTAAGAAAATGTGGCTCTGAAAAATCTGTGATTGGTGAAATGAGGAAGGAGGGTTAGAAGATTAATTAGGCAGGGGTTTTCATGTTCATTTTTTAATACTAAAAAAGTAATCTCAGGAAAATTAATGATTCCATTAAAGAGGGACAAAATAGGGGAAAACATTGCTTTTGCAGTACCTGCTGCAGCTGAATTGCTGTGAGCAGGAGCTGAGGGCACTGAGGCACAGGAGAGGAGCAGGTACGAGTGTTCAGAGTGGTGGTGTCCAATTCTGATATCGTTCACATCAGTTAATGGCAGAAACTGCGCCACAGGAGTCAGAGGAATTTCACAGCTTAAAACTGGTGGGGGGTTTGGGACTTTTGACTCCTGGTTGAAAAGAAATATCCTGACTGAAATCTGAAGCGCTGGAACTGAATTTAAAGAGGGATGATGACTCACACTTGGAAATAGTACTGTGGATGCCTCAGGACTGGCTATACAATATTCTTTTACAATATTTACCACATTGTTTTCCTGGTTATTGTGATGATGACCTGAAACCTGCACAAAGCCATCATGCAGCGCTGGTAATTAATGAGGTTATACTTGAGGGGTTGTGCTGGTTGAGCTGATATTAGTCTGTGGCATGTGATGAAGCAGCAGCTGGGTCAGGGGGCCTCTGTGTAGAGCTGGAGCTGCTGTTTTCTGATATTCCTGGGGCTGAAAGGATGGCTGCTGGGGCTCTTGGATACTGCAGAAGGGGGAATGACCCCAGACAAATCTGTCGGTTACATGACATCAGCCCACCTGGGAATTGAGGACATTCACATTCTTTAATGCCATCATCATTACAGTGCTATCCTAGGTAATTTTTGTTGGATGAAGCAGTAGCAATTCTTATTCTTAGGCTGCCTGACACTTCATATTGTAGAGGGTTCTTGTAACCTTTATCTGAATGTTTTCAGCACCTCATCTGCTTGCAAAAGACTTTTGAAATTCAGTGAAGTGGAAGCCTTCAGGGTAATAAATGTTCACAAGTAGAATCACCGGGGAATGTTCTGTAAAAGATTTAGAGGTTTTCTGTTTGAAAATTGCTGAATCCCCTAAACTGAATCTTTCCTGATCCCAGACTTTGGACAGATGCAGAATGGAAGACCAGGTCAAAATGAGAGATAGAAAAAGACATTCACAAAATGGCCATAATCAACAAAGAAAAGGAGACAGAAAATTGTCTACCTGAGAACAGCCAGGCAGCCAGCACTTAAAATACTTAAAATTCCTCATAAGGGAGCCTCACATTTTAATTGCTGCTCCAGATTAATAGCCTGAACCTGTACTTTTAATGGGCAAGATGAACGCCACGGTGTCTGAGCTCTGGGGTCTGTAGTTATTCCTTCCCTCCTTCATTGCAAATGAGAATTTTATCTTTGACACACATGATTTTGTTAACAGCATGGAAACTCCTAGGCAGCTGCAGGTCTTTTTGCAGGTACAAAAAGTGGACCTCACCTGCAGAAAAGTGGCCTCACCGATAAGGCACCGAATTACACAGACCTGAGCCATGTCATCTCAGCCAAAACAATTTTAAATCAGTGTGATTCTGAAGCTGGCGTCGCTGCTAGATGAGCCACAATTTGTAATGCATGGGGCATACTCAGCCCAGGCTGGGTGGTCTATTTTCAGCACAGATAGAATAGTTCTTTCTGTGACAAGATGTTTCCAAAACAACTCATCTGAAAGATGAAGCTATTCTGTAACTCAAATTACCAGTAGGGAAAAGTCTGTCAGTTCATAAAAGATATAACTTCTAAACTCCAAATTATATGGCTCTTAAGGTGACTGAGTCTATTCTTTATTGATTCCAAAGTGTCCTCCTCTACAAATACTTGGATATTTACACTTTAGTGGTCTATCTCCGATAAAAAAATGAGATGGACATTTCTGCAATTGCTCTTTTGCAGCAGGTAAAATCATTTATCACCTGCAGCACTCTCCCCCTGCAGCACGCCTGGGGATAATAAACACCCATTAGAAACCAACAGCAACAGACTATTCTCTTCTGAGCTCTGTGGTTCCCTGTAATGAAAATGTTAGTCAATAGAGGATATTTTACCCCATGGAAATTCTTTTCTATTTGAGACACGAATTTAATGGTAATGGAAAGTGTTCAGGTGATGGTTCTATAAACTCCCGTGATCTGTTGTTTCACTGTAGTCGCACAAAAGTATTTTTGCTGCTTCTGGGCTGTTGGCCTAACTTCATTAGTAAATTTTTCATGCAGCTCCCACATCTCATCTGTCTTCATTACTATGAGGAGAGGGGACTTTTATTCATGGGGTAGGGAATTCAATCTTTCATATTATTCAACAACCAGAAAGGAAGCTGAAAGGAAACTAACTACAATATTTATTTTTATAATTTATTTTAATGTGAGAGTCACATGTCCAAGTAAATACTCCAGATGTTGATGCATCCAAGTAATCTTCCCATGTAGTGGTTTTGTTTTTATTTTTTCCTCTATAAAATGGAGAAAATGGCATTTCCTTACTTTAAAAAGACTGAAAAAGTAATTATAACAGTGAAATACTTCAGGAACTTGAGGCTGAAGAGCAGCATATTTCTTCCATTACTTGAACTACTTGCCCCAAGTTTATTCCATTTAATCTCACTCTTTGTTTATTAGATTTCATTATTATTAATAGACTTTGCACAAAATTACATGGAAGACCCCTTGAATTCTTCCCAAATCAGATCCTGCATCCTCTGAACAGTACTCAGTAAAACAAAGGTCCAAGAGCAAACTAAAAGAGGAAAACCTTGGCAAAATGTGATGGGAAACATTTTCAAACCAACTGATATCTACAGGGTGACACTGATGGCTGCAGGGTAAGCGAAACAGATATTCACAGAGGTTAAAAAATGCTGGTTATCCACAGAGGGCGTGCATGTTACCAGCGTATATCCCCGTAATGAGCTCAGGTTCTGTGGGGAAGAAAACTCTTGAGAGGAATGTTAACACGTTTTGTTTTACACCAGGTGTGGAGGCACGGCCAGTTACAGCAGCATCACCTCAAATTGTAACGAGTTCCTGGGCTGAGCTGCTTTGCCGTGTCTGTATCCTCCAAGTGTCGCTCGTTTTCTGGAAACCACAAAGCTGCGAGGGGAAGGCGTCAGGTAGAAACACTCTTTGTGCCAACTGCTAAGTGATCTTCTCATTATCCTTTCAGTAAAGCTCCCTCTTGCTATTGGCATTTAAATGGTTCACTGCAGACACATTTTAATGTTTCAAATAGTTTTCTTTCCTTCTTTATTTCTATTAGAGGGCAGTGTTTTCCCTCTTTTCAGAAAGCCATCATGCATCTTTATTGGCACATCAAGTTGCATTTAAAGATCAGAATTTTGATGAAAGCTGGTGAATTCTTTTTGCAGTAGGTGTAAGAGTAGCTAAAGGAATCAGAAAAAAAAGTAATAAGGACAAGATATTAAAATACAGAAATAAAATTATACACTTTTCATGCTGTGATATTGAGGTAATAATAGGTAATACCCTAGGTGAGCTTAGCTAACAAAAACTGGATCTGGATGTCAGGTGCCAAAGGAATTTTAGTGTTTGCAATTCTAGCATTTGCCACCGAACCTCGGAGGCACTGGAAATTCCCAGCACCTGTGTTTGATGTGTTTTTATGGATTCACTTTGGGACATCAGTGCTGGTCAGTGGCTGCACAGCACTGGGCACTTTCTGTTTTTTTTAGATCAGGAAAAGGTCTCAGGCACATGCTAAGTACCTTTTATTTTCTTCCCCCCACAGATTTAAGAGTATGAATTTGCTCATTAAACCTTCTGTGTCTATAATTTTGTAGCAATAAATTCTGAGGCCTTAAAACTATGCGAAAAGCCGATTTAGAGAGATTTACCTTTGCAAATTTTTCACCTTTTTGTAGATTCACTGGCATAAATCAAGTGAACTGTGCATTTGTAAATGCTGGTTGATTTTAAAAAAATTATAATAATGGTACATCTGTTAGGAAATTCTAAAGGCCCAGGACTAAATTACAGTTTTCAATGCTCTTTACTTTGAAAAACTGATTCAAAGAATACTTTACAGAGGTCTGTGATTTGCTTTTCCTTTCATCTAATAACTTTAAACATACTTGCTTAGAAAATGGAAAACATTAAACATACAGTATCAAGATTGCATCTCAGGAAGAACTAATAGCTTCTAAAAGCTTTCATTTTACTATAGATATATTTCTGATGAAAATTATTACATTCTCCTACCAAAATTATATGTCCAGGTTCCCCACCTCTTCTATTTTCTTTTGGCCTTTCTTTTTCACCCAGGAACAAAATGAGATTCAGATTAAACCTATAGTGGAAAATGATCTTTTCCTTCTACCTCCATGTTCACTTAGCTATGGTGCAGTATATTAGAAAATTTCTTTCCTTGCCTATTTATCAGGATGGATTGTATTGGTTAGAACCTTTATTTTTGTCAGATTTTATTTTCTTTTAAAGATGTTCTGTCTCTAGACAAAAAAAACCTCCAGTACAGCAAAGTATTTAAATTGTTTTGGGAGCTAAAATGTGGACTACAGGCAGATTTCAGCTGCTATAAATCTTTTTTAGCTTCACAAAAGTGAAAGGTTAGTTTATTTCAACGAGGTACCAGGCAAAAGAAGGTTTTATGTGAGGAAAAGAAAGATGAATTGTTGCCAGCACATAATTTTGTATGTGTAAGTTATTTGTCGAGGAGCTGTCCATCCTAACCCATTAGCTCATAGGAAGGTTACTCTGGTGAAGGATCAATAAGATTTGCTAACAGTGCAGAGCTCTGCAGGGAAGGTTCAGACAGGATCAGCAGTGCCACTTTTCAAGCCCCTGCCTGAACCTAAGCAGCTTTGGGAAGGTGCTGGCAGCTTCTTGCTGTGAAAAATGAGGTTTGTTTTTTTTTTTTNCACATGCATGAAAAACGAGGTTTACTTTTTTTTGGTAAAATTTAAAAAGTTTAATGAAAAGACAATAGGAGACAGAGTAAAGCAAAGGGTTAAAGACCTTCAGCCAAGAGCACACCTCTGTCTTTGGACACACTCCTTAAATATTTTTTTTATTATATCAGCTTGTTACATATTCATAGACCATTATGCATATTCATGCTTTTCTACAAATTAATTTCCGTATTCTGGGAATTGTTTAGCGTGGCCACTCCTTAGGTCTGCCTTTTCAGAGCATGAGTGTTTCTTGGCTGTGGTTTTAATCTGTTCTTTTTATCACTTCCCGTTTGGGCCTTGCTCCACACCCCCTTCAGATGGCAGATGCTGATGTTGGCACATCAGTGGCAGGGTCTTTCTTCCGTGCTCTCTGGGTGTTATCCTGACCAAACAGACAATTCAATTACAAGCATAACTATATATCAGCTATCCCACTACAATGTCTCAGCAAAAAAACAGAAACTATCTCCTTTCAGCAGAGTTATTTTAACATTATAGAGCATTCATCTTTATATTTGCAAACAGCCAACTTTATAATATGTGTTTATGACAATGAGGAGCCCCTATTCTAGAAACTCTTGTACAAACTTAGGCCATTTAACCTTAGTTTCACTAATGCAGAATCTTACACTAAATTCATATTTTCACTGCTTCAACAGACAGGGTGTACAGTAAATTCATCTAACTTCGTTTTTGACTGTAGGATATCTAGGAGAGTGGGGAATATGGACTCGAAGAAGCATAAGAAAGCATCAAATATCTTTGAAAGGAGCCACAGGCACAAGTGAAAAGCTGACTAAGTTAAGAGTCCTGAGTTCTCATGGAACTCTCAAGGAACTTCAGCATTGTGTTCTGGCACACAGATGTTAAACCTGCTGTGTCACTTTGAGAAACTGGACTGATAATCACCGACCTTTGTCATTAGTCTGGCATTTAGAAAACTCTTAGACTTTTAATACGTGCTTAAATATTAAAATATCTTAATTTGCATCTTTCATTTCTTGGTCTTGGTCATGAAGCCGTTATATTTAATGAGCTATTGACAACCAGAGGAAAATTCAAATGCATCCAAATCTGGCCTCCGTTGTCAGTGAAGCCATGGTTGTTTCTTTTCTTCTTGGAGGATGATATAAACAGTTGGTGAAATTGTTATTGATAACAGATGTTTGCAAGACTGCAGGATAGGAGTTGGTTGCCTTGTTAGGTCCTGGCTGAGAAAATGTTGTTATTCATAAAATTGCTGACTTTTAGTAGGAGCTAGAATTTTCAGTGATTGATCTGATTGATCAGATTGCTTTCATTATGGGGCTTCCTCATAGAAAGAACACTGTGTTTGCTTTCATTTTTTGCCTTTTTGCCAAGGAAGGTAATTTATAATGTTAGCTCATGAATAATGGCCAAAATACATTGTGAAGCTCAGAGAGTTTCATCCCCAGAGTGGTTTAAGCTCAGGGCACACTAAAGATTATATTAGGTAAACTTCCCTATGCAATTCTTCTGGACTATTTAAATGTCTCTCTTAATTTTTTTCCACAGCATCAAATATCTCTGTCAGGACCTCTCCCATAAAACAGTATCAATGAAGATGAGTTAGCTCCAGAAAAAAAGGCATTTATTATCTGGATAAATATTTAGCATATTTCAAAAGAGGGATAAACTTTGCTCTGTCTGCTGGGAAAATGACCGTTCCCTCTCTTTGATCTCTTTTAACTGAACAATTGCTACATTCCTTCACAATTTCTTAAGTATTATTACTTACTTAGTTTTTTGAGTAGGTTTCATGGTATTTCATTGAATTTTTAATGGTTAGTTGAAATACAGCTTTGTGAATTCTTCCTAGTCCATATATTTTATCACAGTAATTTTTTCTCTAGATTAGAGAGAGTTTAATACAAATAATTGTGGTAGTATCCAGCTGAGTTAATTTCCCAGTGGTTTTATCAAGAGGAGTAGATCACATCAAAATTAATTATAAAGTCTCCTATAACTTATTTAGCAAAGCCTCTGCTTATTTGCAAATAACAATTGAGGTACTATCAATAATAGGACAACCTGAAGTCATTGAAAAAAACTAATTAGAAATTTGTTTACATTTAGTAACAGCAGTTCAGATCAGAATTGCCTTCCCAGGTGATAATTCATTGTCAGTTTTTTTCTTTCATACGTTAGCTCAGGCATGCAGTGAATGATTCAGGCTAATTCAAACTGCTTTTGAAATTCACCAGCAGCAGTAACCACGGTAACCTGTAATTCTAATCTCAGTTCACTGGAAAGTCTTAAACTGTTTTTATCAGATCTTGTGGTGAACTCTTCCTTTATATATCAAACATTCATTTAATTAATGAATCTTCTGTCCAAGGAACTGTCAGGTTACTGCAACACACAGTGGGTGTTGTCTCTAGATTGGAATTGTTGAGGCTTTTGAAAGGTGAGTGTTGTTTCTAGTTGGTTTTTCATTCTGTGCAAACAAAGCATTTCAATATTATTAGTTTGGTAATTGACTGAAAAATTATGTTTTTCCATTGTTCAAGTACGGGAAAGTGAATGCCAGAAGTTATAATATTAGATTGGAAACTGAAGCACAATAATTGTTCTGGTACCTTGAGAAGGCTGACCTGGAACAGAGACTGCTCAGAGCCAGAGAATAAAGCAGGGATTTATTGAAAGGCCTCCAGGATACACCTTGGGCAGGACAGGGCCTGGCCAGGGCTGCACCCAAGCTGGACACAAAATGGTCCCAAAATGGACAAACGCTCACGAGGTCTCACACTTGGATAACTTCTGGTCCATTTGCAGATTGGGGTTTAATTGTCCAATTCCAGCTGCAGGCTGTGAGGCCCCACCCTTCTTGTTCCTCCCTCCAGCCCAGCCTTGGTTGTGCTGTTGGGCTGAAAGTTGTCCTTGGTGTGCAGCAGGAGAAGGATTTGTTTTGTGTCCCTGCTGTGTGCAGAGCTGAGTGACGCTGAGTGTGAGCTCAGAGCTGCACCCCTGGGCAGCACAGAACCTGAAATACAGGGAAGTTAAACTTAAAGGCATCAGATACAATTAGAAATGCAAACGTCTCCCCTGCTCCTTCTCCCCAGAACTGTACTGAGCCATGTGGGTCATGGCACAATCCATTCCTCTTGTCGGCGGGGCTGAGGGATGGTGTGGCACGGCAGGAGCACGCCTCTGCGTGGGTCAGCTCTGGGTGGGGCGGACCAGGAGTAAAAGTGCCCCGTGTGAGCAGTTCTGCCCTGGCTGCTGGGGGCAGAAGTGCCGGTGTGCATCGGTCGGGAGTGTCAGAGTGCTCCAGCTACAGAGTGTCACGTACGCTGATATGGCCAGTGGGTTCAGGTTGGAACAGACAGAAATTATTTGCTTACCTCCACCAGGAAAGCTTTCACAGACACAGGGAGTCTCTCGTAAAGAGCCCTTCCTATAAGGACTTGGTCATCTGGAGTAGCAGCAGTCTTCTCCTTCCATCCCTTAGTGGGGAGAGTTCCCCATGAGCAAATCTCATGCCCATCCATCCCATAGATGGATGTCAGCATGATTTAAAATGGAAAGAATATTTTTTTTTCCACAGTGTAGTTGATTAACTTCTGTTTCCAATATTTATTTTTAGCTTAATGAAAAAAGCAGTAGTGATTACCCCAAGTTGTTACACTGCTCATGCATGATGGATATGCTATCTAGAACACAGTTAATTTTCCTTCTAACTGCATATTGCACTTCCTGCAGTGTCGGTTATATTGAATGATAAAGTTAAACCCACTCTGGGATTTAATCTTTTTTTATTAAAATTGTCAGCCATATGAAAAGGGAACCATCAGCATCATTGGAACCTGTACTGGTCCCAGCTGCTTGTTATTTATGTGCTCCTCTGGTGTATCACACATTCTGCTGAGCAGACCCTGCATAGAGTCACACATTCCTGAAGTACAAAGAGAGACTCCTCCTGCCAGGGCTATTAATTGAGTTTTACATAGTAGTCATCTAAACAGAACAGGAAAAAACAACCACTTATTCTAATATTTACACAGAATACATACTGTGTTATCATCTCTCTGTCCTCATTTCTAATCAGCTGTTCTGTTTTTTTTTTTAAATTCATAATAAATTACTTTTTTTTTTTTTTTTGTAAAATAGAGCAACTACTTTCTCTTCAGATGTAGCCTGCAGTATAGGTAAGATTTGGCAAACATGTTTTAAGTCTATGCATTTGAAAGCTTTCATTGCTGATAGTGCTAAAAACGGGAAGAAGGAAATCCTCTGTGGGCTAGTGTGTAAGACTGGGATAACTGAGATTTTTGCTTTTGTAAGTTCAAGGTCTTGAACAACCAGCTATGACTCTTCCAAGAAGACTGAAACGCTGATTTAAAGTCAGTCTTATTCTCCTGGAGCATAGTGGAAACCATGGAGACCAACACAGCCAACAGCGACTCCTCTGCAGGGACAATTAAATACATGCACACAGCCAAATGATGGCCTCACTTCTGAGGTGGTGATTGCTTAATCTCCTTCTTGGGTGAGGAGCTTTCCTGATGTTCACAAACATCTGAATCCCTTCCTGTAGTAGAATCCATTTACCATTGTGCAAATATTCTGTGTTAATTCTAGACCACACACAGATCTGAGTGACATCAGGGTAAATCTGCAGTGACCCCAATTAATTTTAAGAGGCTTATTCTGGGTTTATCCTACTCAGAAATAAAAATGTGTGCATCTACCTTTGAATTGCATGGCATGGACTGATATAACGAGGTGCATTGAGCTCCATTCTCAGCATAAATTAATTTGGGGTAGTCAGTTGAAAAATATTGTTGCACACTAGATTGACAAGCTAGATGGTCCATTATCACTTCAGTTAAGGAAAATATGAATGTTAATGAATCTATTTTGTTCTATCACAACTTCTGAACAGAAAATTTTAACACCTATGGGGTTTTTTTGTGGTTTTTTTGGTGTTTTATTTTAATTGATTACTGAGCACTGAGAATATTGGCATTTGTAGGAAAAAAAAATTAAATTCTAACTGATTGGCCAGCTTTTTAGTTGATAGGTGTTGGATCCTTTCAACAGAACACTTTGACATTCCTTCAAAAATATTGAGTCCTTTAAAGTATTCATTTTATTAGTCTTTACCTATAAATTTTTGGCAAGTAAAGGTCAGTGGCGAAGTCTGGTTCATCCTCCTCCATTCGGACTGAGGCAGGTCCTTCACCTGTGCTCTGTGGGGCTGTGCCACTGCAGAGACAGTGACCTCCAGCTGGAGCGGAGCAGGCTTCTCTGGGGAGCCCTGGCGTGACACACATTGGCACAACCTCTGAAACAGAAATGCGTTTTGTGGAGGAGATTGTCAGCGTTTAGGTGAAAACACGGCAATCTCCTTTTCCTTGTACCGCCGTGTTCCCGTGGCAGTTGGAAGGGGCCTGGATGACTTCTTTCTCCATGGTGTTCTCCTTGCCCTTCGTGTCATGGGGCTGGCAGCCTCACGTGGGTACAAATCTCACGGCATGGACGGGGCTCACTGTGCACACCGTGGGGAGGATAGCCAAGGCACTCTGCAGGGCACAGTTCTGCCCCCTGGCCGTGTCCTACCTGGCCCTGGCTTTTCTATTCACTGAGAAAAACACATTTTAAAATGCACCAAACAATAAAAAAAAAAGACACTTGCGTTTTATGAAAGGGAATATCACAGCCTCATTTACTGTGCTGGGAGGCTTTTATATGAAGGCTGATAGAATTGTGATTTCACTCATTCATTTCGTTATTTTTTTCTATATTTTTGTATTTTCACCTGTCGTTCATGTTGAATTTCATCGTGTTTCATTACTTGAATATGGGTTGTGGAACAAGCCTGCTCTGCTTTAGGCTTGGCAAAGTACTGCCCAAAGTTATGAAGCTCTTAGAACTGTGTGTTGTCTCATTTTAATAACAATAGCCAATAGCCAAGCCTTTGGTTCAGATAATTTTATTATTTCACTAAATGCAGTATAAGAAATTGGTGCCTTTTTGTCTGTGGATGCTATTTTTTGACCAATGAATAACCATCAGTTTTAGGAAAGGGAAAGAAAACTGCAGTGCAGTACAGTATTCCTCTTCAGCTCTCTTTTTCATCAATTTGCTTATTTAATGATTGGCAATCCAATTGATGGTCAGGTATTTCNGAAGAAGGAAGCCCTCTGTGGGCTAGTGTGTAAGACTGGGATAACTGAGATTTTTGCTTTTGTAAGTTCAAGGTCTTGAACAACCAGTTATGACTCTTCCAAGAAGACTGAAACGCTGATTTAAAGTCAGTCTTATTCTCCTGGAGCATAGTGGAAACCATGGAGACCAACACAGCCAACAGCGACTCCTCTGCAGGGACAATTAAATACATGCACACAGCCAAATGATGGCCTCACTTCTGAGGTGGTGATTGCTTAATCTCCTTCTTGGGTGAGGAGCTTTCCTGATGTTCACAAACATCTGAATCCCTTCCTGTAGTAGAATCCATTTACCATTGTGCAAATATTCTGTGTTAATTCTAGACCACACACAGATCTGAGTGACATCAGGGTAAATCTGCAGTGACCCCAATTAATTTTAAGAGGCTTATTCTGGGTTTATCCTACTCAGAAATAAAAATGTGTGCATCTACCTTTGAATTGCATGGCATGGACTGATATAACGAGGTGCATTGAGCTCCATTCTCAGCATAAATTAATTTGGGGTAGTCAGTTGAAAAATATTGTTGCACACTAGATTGACAAGCTAGATGGTCCATTATCACTTCAGTTAAGGAAAATATGAATGTTAATGAATCTATTTTGTTCTATCACAACTTCTGAACAGAAAATTTTAACACCTATGGGGTTTTTTTGTGGTTTTTTTGGTGTTTTATTTTAATTGATTACTGAGCACTGAGAATATTGGCATTTGTAGGAAAAAAAAATTAAATTCTAACTGATTGGCCAGCTTTTTAGTTGATAGGTGTTGGATCCTTTCAACAGAACACTTTGACATTCCTTCAAAAATATTGAGTCCTTTAAAGTATTCATTTTATTAGTCTTTACCTATAAATTTTTGGCAAGTAAAGGTCAGTGGCGAAGTCTGGTTCATCCTCCTGCATTCGGATCTGAGGCAGGTCCTTCACCGGTGCTCTGTGGGGCTGTGCCACTGCAGAGACAGTGACCTCCAGCTGGAGCGGAGCAGGCTTCTCTGGGGAGCCCTGGCGTGACACACATTGGCACAACCTCTGAAACAGAAATGCGTTTTGTGGAGGAGATTGTCAGCGTTTAGGTGAAAACACGGCAATCTCCTTTTCCTTGTACCGCCGTGTTCCCGTGGCAGTTGGAAGGGGCCTGGATGACTTCTTTCTCCATGGTGTTCTCCTTGCCCTTCGTGTCATGGGGCTGGCAGCCTCACGTGGGTACAAATCTCACGGCATGGACGGGGCTCACTGTGCACACCGTGGGGAGGATAGCCAAGGCACTCTGCAGGGCACAGTTCTGCCCCCTGGCCGTGTCCTACCTGGCCCTGGCTTTTCTATTCACTGAGAAAAACACATTTTAAAATGCACCAAACAATAAAAAAAAAAGACACTTGCGTTTTATGAAAGGGAATATCACAGCCTCATTTACTGTGCTGGAAGGCTTTTATATGAAGGCTGATAGAATTGTGATTTCACTCATTCATTTCGTTATTTTTTTCTATATTTTTGTATTTTCACCTGTCGTTCATGTTGAATTTCATCGTGTTTCATTACTTGAATATGGGTTGTGGAACAAGCCTGCTCTGCTTTAGGCTTGGCAAAGTACTGCCCAAAGTTATGAAGCTCTTAGAACTGTGTGTTGTCTCATTTTAATAACAATAGCCAATAGCCAAGCCTTTGGTTGAGATAATTTTATTATTTCACTAAATGCAGTATAAGAAATTGGTGCCTTTTTGTCTGTGGATGCTATTTTTTGACCAATGAATAACCATCAGTTTTAGGAAAGGGAAAGAAAACTGCAGTGCAGTACAGTATTCCTCTTCAGCTCTCTTTTTCATCAATTTGCTTATTTAATGATTGGCAATCCAATTGATGGTCAGGTATTTCTTCTAAAACCTTCTTTGTTGTTCAGGAAAATTTAGGAAAGAATAGCACTTGACATTTTAATAAAGAAATTTGGCTTTATGCTGCAGTCAGTATGTTTGTCTAGAAAACAACAAGCCATTAAAGGAAAATAATAAAGATTATTTTTTTAATGTCCTTTACCTTGAATCCAGTAATCAGAAGAATGATGTAGCTCAAAAGACCTAATTTGAATATAAATTTGTAATTATGCTACTGAAAGCTTTAGTAGTTTTCTATTTAAATCCCTAGGACCCAGTCTCCTCTCAAAATGATGTCGTTGCTCTACTATGCCTGAGTGTTCCCAGTGCCAGAACAAATCTCGACTTATGACCATTGAAGGAGGAAAATACAGAAAGCGCCCCCTTGTTGCATTTATTGTAGTCTGACTGTGTCCATCTCTCCAGATATTTTAATTTTTCAGTTCCAGAAGGAGATGAGCTTTAACCTGGGACACGTTCAGCAAATAGGTTTTGCTCAGGGAATAGACTCTGGATCACAATAAGAAAACTCAGTTTCAAGACAAGCTCAGAGACATTTAGTAAAGTTGACAAATTATGAAACAAAGCTCTTAACATCTGTTCCATCAAAGAGCATATTCCCATATATCAGAATGTCAATTAGTTCTTTCAGTTATGTAGATGATTTGCAAAGGCTCAGAAAGCTTCATGAGAGCACAGGAAATTTGCAGTAAGGGTCCTTTCAGTGTGTTTCAATCTGGATTTTTTTTTTTTTCAGAGTAGCTGTTTAGTGAGTTTTCATTCATCATCTATATGTCTCACACTGGTAATATTTTAGTTGCTGAAGTTCAACACGTGTAGGTCCTAAAACTTAGAGGATGTAAATCTCGAGGGACATCAGAGGGCGCCTGCTGCACTCAACATTTGCAGGCACTTGGTAAATCATCACTTTAAAATGTGGGATTATGTTCAGCATGCTTGAGATTTTGTGTGTTTGGTCTGATATTGCAGGAGAACAGGAAAAAGAGAGGGTGGCTGTTTTGTGTCTAAATGAATTAGCCTGATTTTAATAATTACCTGAATGATCTTAATAGTTAAGTATAGATCTTATCTTTTGACCTCAGTGAGTTGACTATTTTCATAAGTTCCCTGAACTTTCAGCTGGGATTTCTTGATTTTGCTCGTTTATTGAACAGAAACCCAACATTTTATTTGACGCAGATTGTTTTTAATTCCTTTTCTTTGCAGGCAGGGGGAATTACTGTAATTGTCACTGCCAGGCCTTAAATGCATACTAATGCTTGGTGTGTGATGAAAATCAGCGCCAGATCTGTTCTAGCAAGAGCCCTTACCTAGGCTAGAGTTTGGGGAATTGGAAAAAAAAAAAAATTCTTGAACTTCTGCTTAAAAATGAAACAAGGACTGTGCATTCCATGGGTGTCAGATGAATCCACTTCACGATGCAGTTCTTTATGCACCTAGTAGCACAGAGGAGTGACCCTGAGGTTATTTTGCACTTGCATGCTGTCAGTGAGCGTATGCTTGTGTCAGACGTGTGAGAGAGCCAGCCAAACACAGTGAATTAAATTCGGCAGGCAATTCTTAACTTTGAATGCTCCTCAAGTTGCAGTTTTATTGCATTTCTGTTGATTTGGTGAAGTATTACAAAAATACTGCTCTTGAGGTATTTTTTTTTTGTTTTTGCTTTGTTTTGTTTTGTTTTTGTTTTCCCTACATGAGCAGATCTGTGAGCTTGACATGATGCATTTTTTGAAACAGTTTTGTCACACAGTCTTTTTTGGAAGACCAGAAGGTGATGCTTGAGTTAGGTCTCTTTCAATCATCTTTCAGATTAATGAGAAAGTGTTTCCAATTAAAATCAGCATTTGATTAATTAGTAGCTGACTTATTAGGAAGGAGACAAGAAAGTCAGGAGTGTTAGGATGCATTCAATGCAAACCAGGGGAGGAGAGTGTTACAGGAAAGAAATCTTCAGTGCCTCAAAGGATGCTGGATGTTTTTCCGTAGGACATCCTTCAGCAGCCTTCTCAAGTGGATTTGAACAAACTAATAAAGAAAATAGCTATAATTTGTAAGCACTTTGAGGTTAATAAGGGCACCCATCCTTCAGCGTGAGCATTAGGTGTGACTGAGTATAATATTGTGCAAATGGCGGGTTACAACACCAAAATTAATGTCAAGGACATGTGCACATCCTCATACAATGTTTGAATAACAAATAGATTTGTTCAATTTTATTATTTTTACGAGATATATTTTCATTTTCTGTTTTGTTACAGCAGGGACAACAAACATATCAGCTTTGAAAGTGGCACAGGGAAAGAAGTAGCAATTTTTGAAATTCTGTGTCCTGGAGACAGTCTTATAAATGGGTACAGTAATGCTTTTCTTTTTTGGTTTTCATGTGGAATTTGTAGCATTCAAAACTGAGTACAATACTCCTCAGAGTGAAATTCATCTTTCACAACATTTATGTGAAACTGGCCCCACGGTATATTCATTCTTGCAGATGAATTGCATTTTTTGGTGCCCGATTTCTTGATCTAGAATCATAGAATACCCTGAACTGGAAAGGATGCTCGGGGATCGAGTGCAGCCGCTGGCCCTGCACAGGACATCCCCAGGAGTGGCTCCCTGTGCCCCAGAGCATTGTCCAACAGCTCCCTGAGCTCTGCCGGGCTGTGCTGTGAGCCTGCCCTGGGGAGCCTGTTCCAGTGCCCCGCCACCCTCTGGGGGAAGAACCTGTCCCTGATGTGCAGCTGAACCTCCCCTGACAGAGCTTCAGCCATTCCCTCGGGTCCTGGCACGGGTCACCACAGGGAAGGGGTCGGTGCCTGGAGCTGCAGATCTCGTGAGGAAGCTGCAGACCCCGAGGTCTCCTCTTGGTCTTCTCTTCAGCCAAGTGACCCCAAGTGCCTCTCATCTGGAGGAGCAAAAGGGAGGCTTTACATCCTTCTGATATTATCCTTTATATCCTTCTGTGGTGCCCAGAGCTGTTGGGCAGCAGCAGAAGCCTTCAAAAACCTTCCATGAGGAGCATTGTTTGCTGTTTACTGTATCATTTGCTGTATCATCAGGGTCTAAATGTTATTAATAGCATGCACAGCACAAAGCTGCTTTACGGTTTCTATTCCATCTGAAACATCAATGCAAAATGGCCTCAGCTCTAAGGGAAGCCAGTGATTGACTGCTTGGTTCCGGTTATTTAAATTAAAAATTTCAAGTAGAAGTAGCAAAGATTGTTGATATATTATCCAGAATTCAGAGGAAATCAATACAAGCCTTAATGGCCTTCCCCCACTGCTCTGTAGCTGCATTTGTCACATCTTGGGAGAGCGCTTTGGCCATCAATCAAAGAAAAAAAATCACTTTATTTTCATATTGTGAACTTCATGGCAGTTTGTGTGTAATCTTGGCAAGCTGTTTCTGAAGTTCTGCAAGAAAAATGCAAGAGGAAAAAGTTTGTGAAAGGATGGTAGGCTTTAAAGCATAGACAAGCAGTAATTCAGACATGAGACAAACTTTAGATAACCATCTTTTATTCTTTTTGGTAGTGGAATGATCTGGATAAGTAACCATGCATGTTTTTGTGTTGGAGCAGGGCACCAGAGAAGAGCTGTGCAGTAACAACCATACAAGAATAAGCAAAGTAGAGCAGCTGCCCAATTTCACAGATCCCTGTAGGGTGCCATACAAATAAAATACTTCTAATATTAAGGAGGGTTTATTTTAAATCAAACCTCTGCTCTAAGTCATGGTTTACTAATCTTCTTTGTGGGGTAAAGACTTGGTTGGTTCTGATGGCACTGATGAATGAATTGGACAAGAAATATCTACCAAAACCTTGTTTGATTTCTGAAAATGAGAGGAACCTGTGCCAGGGGATGAGGTGGGACAGGAAATTCCTGGAGCGCCAGTATCTGGCACGTGAACTCTTGAACTGTGCTCTCAAGTGGGCAGTATTTTCCCTAGTCCAGCGGAGATGGAAAAACAAAAAGGCTGTGACCCAGTGAGGGGGTCTGACTTTCACATCAGTTTCTTTACAAAATTATCCAGGAAGGCTTGGCAACACGTGGTGACTTTCGTTCTAAAGAAAACTCCACTTAAATTGTAAGAAAACCCCACTTAAAAGCTCTTCTGATCTGTGCCTGTTCATGTGAACTGATTGTGGACTTACATTTTCACGGGGAAAAACCCGTTAAAATAATTATATCTATTTGCCAAGAATCAAGTTTTTTTCAGAAGGCTGAGAGATTAGGCTGAGGTGGAGAATACTTAGTGATTTCAATACATCTTGAAAGCAGATCAGTAAAATAAAGCTACTATGATGCATGAAAGTATTTCAGATCCATGTCCATCAAACAAAAGAGGAAATGATTTGGCCTGAGTGACTCTTTCAAATATGGAAGAAGGAGGGAAGTGCTTTTAAATGTGCTCTTAGCAATTCCACCATGTCCAGACAGGTCTAGCAAAGATAACAATTCCTTCCAGAAGTACTTAACAGATTAATGTGGGTCTTGCAGGCTGTTCCTCATGCCTGCAAGATGGTAGAGATGCTGCAAAGGTTAAGAGGATACAAACTGTATTTAGACTGTAAATTCCACTTTGAGGATGGATTTCTTTCTATGCAGCTTCTCTGTAATCCTTGGTATAGTGGCTTTCTAAATCTTGATATTTATCTGGGATATTAATATAAGACAAATAAGTATGAATAATAGAAGCCAAAGCAGTGTCTCCCATTATACCTCTCAGTCCCCCACAGTGGGAATATGATTGTACGCTGCTCACTCTGAAAATCAGTCTGACCCTCAGAAATTGAGCCGTGTCCTAAGCATAACATGGAAAGAAGTGAAGTTGGGCAAATGCCTTCCAAATAACACCTGAAATATAAATAATCAGGAGTTCAAGTGTTAATAATTAGTCCTGCAGTTTAACACTGTACTATTTTTTTTTTGTATTAAAACCTAAATGTGCAGAAAATAGAACTTTTAATAAATTAAAGTGAGTGTAATTTAATGATAAAAATACCACATCCCAAAACACAACAAAGCAGTGATTTTTGCAAACTAAGTATCCTCTCAGCCCTGCATTATGGCAGAATGATACTAATTTGCCCTGCAATTGGAGAGGAATGAACCTGATTTAATTTCCTCTTTAAATACAGCATTTGGTTTGGCCATAAGTAGTAAGCTAAGGTTAGTGTCAAAATCACAAAGTTGCATTTATTTTGTTTGCTGCCCGGCCAAATAAACACTGCATAGTTAGGTTCCTCTGCCTCTTTCACTGCAGTGAACAAATTACTCTTTTTCCTCTCTGACGGAAGGATGACAAACCAGCAGGTTACTCTGGGATCAAATTGGAGATCTTATCTTTGTTCCTGAGGGACAGGTGACCTGAATTTGACAGCACAAAATCTCCAGTTTCTAATAAGAGCAATGTTTTAGTCATATTCCAGACTCTAGATTTGACTGGGTCACTGTTTTTATGTTTTTACCAGTGGAAGTCTCTTCTGCAACTCCAATGATACTTTCCGTGGCTGTTTTATTAAAAGAAGAAAAGATATGTAGAGTAGTATTTTTCCCGTTGAAATTTCTCCTGCGTTCTAGTCTGTCTTTGGTGTTCAGTTGTTTTCATCCTGTTTTGTTGTCAAAGCTGTTAGCAATCTGCTGAGTAAAGCATCATTCCTGGTCAAACCCCAGAAAGTTACTGGGGACAAATGTCTCGCTCTGGTCATCAGTTTTGCAGATCACAAAATAATGAGTCCTCCCAGCCTTGCCTGCACGTTTGCTGTGCTGGTACCAAGTGCTTTAGCCTGTTTTAGGCAACCCTCACAACTGAATTCGTGAGTTACCATAATGTCTCTGTACCACAGTAGTTGCCTTTCACAGCATTTAATGCACTCAGCATAAATTCTTTGGGGTCTTTTTTGTGGCGTCTGAAGAGTATTTCATGCTGTGTTCTGCTGATACTGCTGCAAAAAGAAATAACGGTATTATCTGTTTTTTCTAGCATAATGAAAACTCCACTGGACTCAGTTTATTATGTCCCATATTGCAGTTAAAAATCTATATAATTCATTTTCTCTTCAACTTTGTTCCAGCACAGGATTTAATATGGTGTGGGAAAGGAAGGTTTCCTTATCTTACCCAGAGATACAGGTGAAATTCATGGGTTCCAAAGAAATTTTGTACTGGTACAATGATTAATGGCTACACATTTGCAGCTCCTATTTGCTCCAATGACCTTCATCCATGATCTCTTTAACTGGAAGTGTGTCATACCACCGTTGCACTGCTCCATTTATAAAACATGATAAAATGCTTCCATTTTTGAAATGTATTTTTAAATTCAACAGATAAAAAAATTATTGCAAAAGCTGTGCCTCTGCTATCATTATGATGGGGATGGCCACATCCTACACTCTACATCCTCTTTCGAAAATTTTGTTCATTTTCACTGTAGACTTTAGTTGGATTATTTTGTGCTTGTGGTGTTTAATTCTTAAAGAGCCGCAACTTGGCTGTTTAGAAGGTTTCCCTTTTTTTTACATTCCTCAGCTTGTCATTTTACCTGCAGGAAGATTTCTTTAGAAAGGCAATTATTTCTGTTATGGTTTTTTAAACTCATGATCTAGGGTAGCAAGTAACACACTGAGACAAAGTCAGTCAGTTAGGAACTGCAAAGTCTGTGCCTGGATTGGCTTAAAAAGCACAGGGCAGTTCAGTTATAATCCCCTATACATGTCTTCCGTAACTGAGAGTTGCATCCCCTGGTCATGGTAGCTTGGCAGATTTAGTCCAAAGAAAAAAATTTCATGTGATCCTACCTTCAACTTCAGAAATAATGTCACTCCTCTGTGTTCCTTTTGCCACTTGTTATAGTTAAACTGTGTACTCCTGAGTGCAAGTAAAAGGTTTATTGATTAGTACCAGTGAAATTTATGTATAGGCAATAAAAACAACCATATTTCATTCCCTTCCCCCTCACCCAGCAGAGGCCAGTGAAAATTTATTTGTTCGATGCTGAGAGATAAGTAAAATCACAACGAAAATCTCCAAGTAAGTCAAAAGATCTAATAAATGAGCAGTCAGTGGAGCTGTGAAAAATTGGGGGAGGCATGAAGAGCATACACTGCCAAATTTAATTTCTTGTGTCGTGAGACAGATCTGCCTGGGGTTGTGATAGACCCGGAAGATGGGTGAAGAGAGAGGCTCTCTCACAAGGCTGCTCAGGGCAGGGCCTGACTGAAAGATGATAGCAAATGATGACAAAAACGTCCATGGATTTTTTTGTCCCGGTGATTTGGCCTGTGTTGTTTCCTCCTTGCACACTCTTCTGGCTTGCTGGGAGACCTGAGAGCCTGTACACCTGAAAATGCCTGTGGTTCTGACCAGCTGGACTCCTCGAACACGTTATTGTGCAGGGCAGGGTTCGTTTATCTCAGAGAAGTCACGATCAAGCTGGTACTTGTCACGGACGGGGGGGAAAAGTGTGATCGCTGTTTTCTCATCCTTGGTGTGACATTTCAAGGAGATGAGCATCTCACAAGAATCTGAGTAAAACGTTAGTCATTTTTCTCATTTGCATGGTGGTCTATAATTTGGAAGTGGAAGCTTTCCAAGCTAAATGCTGTATAGGGTTCTGTGGGCTAGGTAGAATTTTTTTCAACTAAATTAACTGGATAAATTTGAATTATTTGGATGTTAGACCATCAAAGTTCTGGTGACAGAAAGCAGAGTGAGGCTTTTCTGTTTGGCTTTGTAGAGCAGAGATGACAGAGGATCCATTTGTGCTCAGCCTCTGTGTCATATTTCAGGATTCAGCAAATAATAATGGGGAGCCAAACTGAATTGATTACGATTTAATGTCCTCGGTGTGATGTGATATTTTTGCATTTAATTCACCGCCATCTGACTCATGAGTCAAATTTGACAGTGTTCTTCTGGAAGCACTTGCAGTCCTCAGTATCAGGATGCCCCCAAACAGCTGGGGAAAAGGGGAGGTTTTTGGGGCCAGAGGAATGCTGCTGTGTACGACAGGGAGTTTTGGGGCTGATTGCCTCCTCAGGGTTTCTGGTCTTAATGTCCAACTGGTGAAGTGAAGCATTTCTCATTGAGAGTTTTCAGCAGGCCCCAGTTTGTTTTTCTGGCTGTCTCTTCTGCCTGCTGTAAAGTGAATATTTTGTTCCTTTGCATGGTATTAAAAAACCTGACCTTTTCATGACTCTCACTAAGGGGAAAAACCCCCAAATGATTCAGAAAATAGATTCAATTTCTTAACATCTCTGCGTCCTGGGGGCTGAAAGAACATTCCTCCCTGTTCACAACTCTACAGCACAGATTTATTTGGCCTGAGTTTAGTGCTTTGACCTGACAGATAACAATATAGAAATATATTGCAAATAAAAAATGTTTTCAGTCTCTTTTTAAGCACCATTTGCTATCCCAGCATGAGAAACACCTATAGAAACAGATCATTAAGCTCCGTTTCCTGTGTCCAGACATTGAGTTAATCAAGTGATGGCCAAAGTAGCATGTGAGCTTCTCAAATGACCTTAATTTGAACTCTAAATGCATGGCAGGTTCAGAACATTTCAGGACAAGCCAGTCGACCAAGACTGTTCCTCTCCAGTGCAGGTGAATAGTCTGCAGATATTGAAAGTACAGCAAGCAGTCCACTACTAATTCAGGAGGTCAGGTCAAGTTGAGAGCAATTCTACTTTTGAACTGGCTGAGGCTGGAGATAAGCACTTTATACAGCTGTAATCGAAATACCAAACTTTAAGAAGTCAGTCATTCAGAGCTTCTACCATGAATCAAGATTATTTCATGGGCTTAAAGCCTCTTTAAGCTTTTACCATGAGTGAATCTTCACATCAAGGTGTTCCACTCTTGCTCAGGAGAATCCTTGCCCCTGTAAGTTACAGAACAAATTCAGGGACCTAAACAAAGCCTCATTAGAAGTCCCGCAGCTCTGGTGGAGGTGTGAGTTTGATTGTTTGTTTCTCTGGGTGCTGGCTCAGGCTCTGACGTGACTTCGGCTTTGGCAGGTGTTCTGCGTAGCATGCGCACTCCTCCCATGAACCTCCCATGGAAAAAGTGCAAACAGCGGCGCTGTGGTTCCCTCCAGAATCACAGCTGTCCCTGAAAGCTGGAAAATTCATCCAGACTTTTCCCACTGACCTCAAATGACTCTGAATTAAATGCAGACAGTTATGCCACATATAAAGCCATGCACTGGTCTGCTTATGAGTCCCTGTGGTAATACCTGATGGTGATTTTCTTCCATTCTGTATTTATAGCCTTTCCTTCCCACCTGGCTTAGTCATTCTAGAAGAAAAGAATTTTCTCCTGGACCCTGTAACCTTCTTTCTCCTTTCTTATTGTTCTTTTCTGGGGTGACAAACAGCAAAAATGTAAGTCACCTTTACTATCAAAGAATTTAGTGTCTTTTCATGGTTTCCTGGGCCATGTATTTCTGTAGTGCGAGTGCAGGCATTTGATATTCACACGAAAAAAGCACCTTGATGTACTTAGGGTTGGATCAAGTGTTGCCTCATTATCATTAAACAGCTATAATGGGAGAAAGATGAAAATGACTACAGAAACATGAGGAACAACAAAGATGAAAAGGAAGATCTGAGAATGGTACAAAAACATGGTTCCTTATTTGTAGGGTAAACTTGAAAGGTACCCTTCTCAACCTGCCTGCCTTATAATGTATTCAGAAATGGAAATTAATCAGCAGTTGTTTATAGCTGTGCAAACCTGGCACAGGGATTGGATATGATAGTTAGCAAGCAACCTGCAGATTTTAAGGCTAAGCTGCAGCTCTTCCACAGAGCTGCCTTTTCCCATTTATTCCTCTCCATAGTCTCAGTATCTGAGCTTTTTTTTTCCCCTTGACTTTGATCTATGAACATATTCCTCACTCTGGCTGCTCAGAGTCTAAGATATTGTTCCTTTATATTTGGATCTGTTAAAATGTTTTACAGTTTGTGTGAATTTCTCTATTGCAGAATTGTATTGATAATTTCAGATATTTTCTGAAACATAATAATCTAAGTTTAAAACATAAAGATTCAAAGGAGAAACAGTCTAATAAAAACTCTATTCAGTCGATTATGTGTGGTTTATTGCAATCGTTTTTCAGTCAGTTTGTGTATATCTTTGATTTGTTTCAGCTTCAGTTTCATCCTGTTTTGAACCAGAAACTTTCTTAATGTTCATACCAGTCAATGTGATCCCATTCTCTCAAATGTCCTAACAGCTAGACTAAAATACACAGGCTCTTTACCACTTCCAAGGTTTTGTATTTAAAAATGAGTTATGATATCTATTCCAGACTGGAGTTAATCTAAAAGTTGTGAAAATTGAAGGATTGGTTATTGTTGTCCCATCCACTTATATCAATACAATTTGAGTTTTTTCAATGAAGACATTTGTCTCTTCAGATTAGCATTAGATTTGATTACACTTTATAAAATCCTTAATTCTGAAGAGTCAATGCAGCTCTGACAGCTGATCTTCTGCTGATTTCTAGTGGTTATTAATTTGCAGAATGGTGGCAGGGATATAATCCAGTGGGATTATCTAGAAATTTCTAAATATTGGAGCTGTTGCCGTTTTGCTTTGACTCTGCCTGGTCTCAGCCAAATTCCGAGGTGCAGTCTCACTGAGCTGAGCGCAAAGACAAGGAACATAAATCAAGGGGGCTCTGCCCAACTGCTGTGCCTTTGGGATGTTACCAAGAAAAAGAAGTGGCCTCTCTCTAAAAGCAGGCATGTATGGCAGGGTATTTTGTTTATTAGCTTCTGCCAGTCTGATCCAGCTGACATCAAGAGCGCTGCCAATCCTTCCTGTGACATTCACAAGTTTTGGGCCAGAACTCAGAGTACCTTCATAATTTCTCTGCATTTGAGCACATTATTTTTATAACAACTCATAATTTAAACCGCTAGTTTACACTGGTGCATGTGTTACCTTACATAAAGATTGTTGTGTACTGCACCATAAATAACTCTGTTCCTTCAGTTTGGTCGATTGGAGGGGTCTGCCAGGGGTAGAAAATGCCTTTCTCGTTGCTGCATTGAATGGTTCAGTAAATGACATTCTTGGCAGAAGCTCTTAAGCCCTCAACACTTTCATAACTATTGATCTGTTTTTGAAGCATGGAAATTCTGCTCTGGTGATGTTATGCACACAAAAACTTGTGTCGTGATCTCTAAGCCATTACTTTGTTTTACTTCGTTTGTATAAATGCCATTTTCAGCTCTTCATGAAATTTTCCTCAGACAATATTGAGTGGCTAAACAAACTTCAGGATTGTAAAGAAATATTGTCTAAGGAAAACATTTCACAGATAAATTTATTTGCGCAGTATTACATCTGACTTTTCATGCTCATTTTCTCGAGCTCCTTCCCTGGGATTCTGGGGGGGGTTTAATCTGCCATGTTTCACATATGATTTTCCTCTTCACAAAAGAACATTACTGATTTACATGCGTGCTTGATGTGCACAGCTGAATGAAGCAGCTTGCTTGTTTATCTGGAGGACACACATCGACCACAGTGTCCTTGATCAGCGTCATGTTCCCTCCCAAGGACACAGGCTTTGGGCCCACGGAACAGACCTTAGCAAAGGATTTATTTTCCTCTCTGATCATTCTGTCTCATTACTCTTTCCTCAATTCAGTCAAAAAGATGCTTCAAACACATGTTGGGGTAGCTCATGCTGGTCTCACAGACTATTCAGCTATAACATTCTGCTGCTGAAGGATAATTGCAGTGCCAGGAGTTGGGGGTTGTTTAAAACGTGAATGGGTAATGATGAAATGGCTTAGAAAAGCATCTCAAATTTATAATGGTCATTCACATAAATAATACTTTACCATTTCCTATCTGTCATGCACTGCGAAGATTTGTGGCGCCCTTTGATCAGTGGCTTTTCCTTGAAGTACAGTCAGAATTCCAGGGTGAAATACCAGCTGCTCTGCTGACAGAATGGGTTCAGCCAGAAAGCATCAAATGCTCAGCGTGGCACTCATCAGCGGAGCCCAGGACCAAAGGGTTTCAGCCCAGAGCAACCCTTGGCCTGGGTTGTGTGAGGTTCATGAAAGGTTTTCATGTTTAACAACTAATTCTGGGGGTGCTAATATTAGGTAGGTGTTGTTAGGCAACAATCGTTGCAAAATTAACATTGGATAGAAATGGTTTTCTTAAATCATAACATTTATTTTTCATGTTAGCCTTAGAGTGACTTGGACTGAAGTGATAATCTATCGGAATAATTTTCTGTGAAGATGAGATGTAATTTTGGCCACTTTTTGCATGAGAATTTTCTTTCTTTAGTGATCGTTGACAGTTGAGTTGCTGAAACTTCAGTTCTTAACAGTCTGAAACAGTCTACATCTGGGACAATTTTCAGGATAAAAGCAAGACTTCTGGTTTATAAGTAATTTCCCACATGACTAAGGGACAATAAAAAGTTGTTTGCCCCTCGTTTGAGTGGCTAGCTCCATCACATTAATTTGATTATCCTAATACGGTTAATATTTAATAACTGTTAAGTGTTCTAGGAATTTAGAGCCTGGAGTATATCTTCTTCTACCTAGGTTGGATAGACATAGGCCAGTCTTCTTACCAGCATAAATAAAATAATGTATGGGTCTGATTCTGCATTCATTCAGTCAGAGATCCTATTGCCTTAGTGGTTTGGGTTCAGACTCTTTGTATGGGGTGTGTGTGTGTAAAGTGAATACCTGCCTGTTTTTTCTACATTACATTTTCCTGGTGCGACTCAAGCTCACAAAAGGATGGCAATTCTCAGCGTTAAGTTTCTAAGACTTCACTGCAAAAGTGTGACTTGAAGTTAGGTTACAGAGGTTCCCTGTTGTGCCTTGATCCTGCTCACAAATGTCTGTTTTTCTGTTGGCGCAGACAAAAGTTAAAGAGAGGCCTTTTGAAAAGTTAGGAGGGATAAAAGAATCCCCAAGCTCTTCTAGGGATGTGAAAGCATAAAGGTCTGCAGTGACTGAGGTTTTGAGAATCAGAAAATTTCCTTTGTCTGGAAGTGGTAAATGGAGCTGAACAAGGGTGGCTCTGTCTTGAGGACACAAGAGCATTATGAAATGGAGTGTTGCCACCCCAGGAAGAGCCACATAGAAGAAAAGTGCCTGTGCTGCCTCTTATAACAGCTCAGAGAGCCTCCATGGTAAAATGAATTCCATTTGATCATTCTACACTCTCTTCTTATTTCACTAAGCCTAATAATTTACACAATTCAGTTTGACTCTACAGATGGTTTGCCATTACCTCAAAACTCTGCCTTTTCAAACACGCTTTTCTTAGGGAGGGGAGGAGAGAGAAATATTTGTCCCATGATGTGATGAGTCAGGGCACCGTGTCAGAGTCTGCTGCGCAATTTAGGCGACAGGAGGATTAAGGCGAGTGAAAATGCAAGAATTCATGTTGCACGGGCTGGGTAGCTACAATATTAGTGTGATGGGAGGAGGACGTTCCTCCTTTGGTAACTTTGCATAAACCACAACTGTTCTTGTGTGTTCGTGAACTTTGTAGTGTTTTGCTTGAAGGCCCCTGTGTAATCCTGGGTAGCCGGTCCAGCAGGGGATGCAGATAAACCGCAGGACTCTTCCCCTCAGGGATGGAATAAGTTCAGCAGGCGCTTAAGCACTGAGGTAACAGTATTTCGTTCCTAGGGTCATCCTATAAATATTTATAATTTTGTAATTAGTTCAGAGGCAGTTGCTGTGGAGCCAATCAGTAGAAACTGATGAAGAGGAGAATTTTTAATATGACCCATTTAAGTGCAGCTCCTCCGCCTGTACCACACTTAGGGGAAAGAATTTCTAATTCAGACATATTTTACCAGTCTGAAATAGCTGTGCTGCTAAGGCCACATTAGGAGTTCAGGGTGGCATCTAACCTAACAGGAAGTGATTCTATACATGGAGAATATATTGAATATTAGAATACAGTAGAAAATAATGTAATAGGCAAGATACCTCACAGTTACTGATTCAAAATCATCTTAACATTCAAACAAAGTTAAAATTTAGCATTATTTTTACATTTTTCTCCCATTTTCCTTTTGAGAACATATACTGTGAGCTTACAATTGTGTAAACGAAATGCACATTGACAACCCATGAGTCAAACTAAGGGGATGCTTGTTATGTTGCACATTAAAAAACATCCTTAATAGACTGTTCATCAAGAAAGCAAAGTGACAACTGTGACTCAATCTTAAAAGCAGAAACAGGTAATAAAGGGGAAAAACAACTAATGACAAGTGCAAGCTGCTCTTTCATGTTGCTGAAATTTCCACTTACTCCTTTTTAAACAGACCTGTCTGTTGGAAAGAGAATTTTGAGTATTTAATTTTTCAGCTGATGCTTCTTTTCATATGGAAACAATCCATTGACTGGATTAATTTAATTTAGATTAATTAATTGTTTTGATACAGATTATTTTCATGTTCTAAAAGGGATGGCTTCTTTATCTAGAAGAATTTATTTTAGTTCCATTTCATCCAGTTGACTTAAATTGCCTAAGGTTACTTGATGTATGACCTCCTAAAATTATTTTAGTTATCTGATGAAATCATTTTCTAATTTATACTTGGGAAAAAATTAGAGAATGAATTCTGATATCTGAGAAACGCTTTGGAGTCCCAGTGTGCTCAACCTATTGCATTGAAATTACAGACAATTGCAAGTGCCCTTGACTGTGTCTTGCAAACTGCGAAGTGTGACTAATCAGGGACCCTTTATTTTGTCTCCTTCTTCAACAAAATCCAAGGAATGAAAGAACAACTTTATTGCTCATTAGTTTATAGAACATGGCACTAAAATCACTGTTTNCCTTCTATTCTCTTCAGTAAAGCAGTGAAGAGCCTGAGTTCAGCTCTGTTGCATCAGTAACCTCATCCATCATCAGATTTTTTTATGCACAATGATACAGAAGTCTTTCAAACTCAGCTGGAAAACAGCTGCTGTGGTGTTCATTGTTGCTGCTGTTCAAATCTGATTGAGTCTCCTAAATCCTACGTGTGAAAACCAGGTTCATTACTGGGGTTAGGGAATCCACCATGGTACACTCCTAATACTGAACTACAGCCCGAGTATAGACTGAGTTAATATATAGTAATAAGTGATACTGAATTATATTTCAAACTAATAAATACGTCTAAATCAAAATTAAGATCATGATACCATGCCTCTATTTACCACCATGATTGTTGCAAAATAAAGACAGTTTCTGGAGGTGAATACGTAATGTCCTAAAAGATTTAATTGGCCAATTCTTGTCAAATATCAGGATAATGTATCAGTTTTGATGAACCTTTAAAGCATATTTTTCCTTTTGCATATTTTTCCTTTGATGGAAACGGAACCTTCTTGAAGTACATCATGAATTTACTTTAATGGGTTTGAATAGAAACGCAGTTTTCTGAGTCTCTGTGCCAAGGTACTTTCTTAATCCACAAGTTTCACTTGAAAAATCCTGAGGATTTAGACATATTAATTGAAGTTCTTCAGAATGAAACAGTGTGGTTGAATGCTTTAATGAAAAGATCACAAAGTTATAAGAAAAATGCTGTCGATATGTCCTTTTTATAAAAGTACATTTTAGAGTGAGACAAAGATCACGTACTGGCAAGGTCTGGAAGTTCTGTACAGAATCAGAAAGGAAGAAATAAATGTGACTTTATTCATTTTTCCACCTTCTTGTGGCAGGTTCTTATATAAGGTTTAAGGGGCAGGTCTTGCACGTCCTTATGCAAGTAATTTTCATTCATAGAAGAATTCCTTTGTGAGCCACTGGAGTTACTAATTTTAAGAGAGGCTGTTTTGTCTTTAATATGAAAGGTTTTTCATAGCTGAAATATATTTGGAAGAGGGACAGGCTGAAGAATACTTTTACCCCATGGTAAAAATGGAGAGACAAAATGGAAGGTTCTGGGGTGGTGACTTTGAGCGCAGGAATAATGGCATTGGGAGCGCCAGGCATGGAGTGTCCCACCTGGACATACTCCTAGCAATGAAGAAATGGAAAGTCAGAGTCTGCACAGATTAATGTGCATAACCTGTGACTTGGCTACTGAGAACTGGTGAACAAAGTTTGCGAAATGATTTGGTTGATTTATAAATTGGTAAGTTAAAAGAAAGTAAAAATCCTGACGACTTTGTAAGCCTTCTGTTTGTTGTGTATTAAGGTTAACTTAATTGTATTGACATCAAGAATGAAAAGAAGATTGGCAAATGTAAATATTACGTGCCTGATGAGACCCTCACAAACCCTTCATTGTCTGATAACCAGCCCAGAGACAGACATTTAGGTGGCCAGATCTCTTACCTGCTCATTGGCAATTCTGTGTTAGAAAATAATTACATCATGTAAGCATGGAATACAATACAAACACAGCTCAGTGTATTTGTATTTGTTTCTTTAACATAAGAGCAGAAACAGAAATTAACATGTCCTGTCTCCCAAAGCTCCTGAAAAATATTTAAAAAACCTGAAATTAAAAGAGTTTTAAAGAAATGTATTTGGTAGAGGAAGATGGCGGCAAGAGAAGACAGAAACAAAAAAAGAAAGAAATTGGTATGGATGCAAACTTTGCTATAATAAGGCTGTATACCATGATATATTCGGCTGTCTTTGGTTTGTATTTCTGTAGACACTGCAGAAGTCAAGTACCGCTGCCCCCACTTCAAACAGCCTGGATTAAAGATCTGGATTTGAGACAATATTCTGAGATCCACTTGTGATCAAAGTATATCATCCTAAATCAGAAAAGACAAATTCTTTTTTTCCCTATAATAGTGGTTTTTAGCTCTGATACTTTCCAGATAAAACTGAGAGAACTTATTTTTTTTAAGCAAGATTGAAAATTGGCTGCCAGGGTCCTTCCCTGTCTGGCAAAATGAGGTGTCCTTGAGTGTACTTTCACTGGTGCTTTAACTTCTTTCTCCATGCACTTGAACCAGCTAACACCTTACCAAGTTCTGGCTCCCACATCCCAAATCTTCACTTCAGCCCTCCTGCAGCTGTAATATTTGCTGCACATTCCCAGACATCAGGGGAAAACCACAGCCCATAATCAGTGACACAGCAAAGGGAAGAGTGAGCCTGGATTAGGCAGTTTTACTGCACTCAGTTTCCACCAGATGCTTTTGGAGAAGGTTTTGTGGCGTGGTCAGATGCTGACATTCCCCTTCCCAACTCCTTTAGCCTTTCTGAGCAGCAGTGAGCAAGCGCTTATGGAGAAATGACATCTGGAAATTTTATGTGTCTTGGCTTTTTAAAAGCCATTCTCCTTGTGACTCTCATTGACTTGATTCATCCACTGTTGTTATTTCTGAAACTGCACAGTTTGGCATCTAATAAAAAATACTTTCTCAATATTCCTTTTATTTCATTAATGAGCCAGTTAAACATCTTCCCTCTCCTTAGTAAAGTACACTGAGCTATCTACCTCTGTCTTTGTTGGGAACCGCCCCAGATATGTTCACAGTTTGTTTTACAGCAGACAGTGCAATAAGACATTGCTATATTTTGCTTTATTAGTACACTAATGTGGCAGCTCCCAAGCATGATTCTCACCATTTCCCTGTGGCTGGTTAGATGTGGATAGCAGCAAGGCTTCATTTGCTTTTCTCAAACCTGCCACATCACATATACACTGTGGAGCCAACTCTCCAACTAACTCAGGTTTCGTGCCTTATCCCTCTGAACTTCTATTAAAAGTTGGGGTTTCCCTCTAGGCTTCCCTGGGTTTTTAACTTGGTGTTTTATGATCTGTCTGGTAAACAGGATTCCCTGAGTGTCCCCAGGACATTCAGTGATCTCACTGAAGATGGGTTGGTTCTGGCAACCTGGGCCAGCAGCAGAAAAACTCATGATATTTGTTCAGCTCTGTTAACAAGGATCCTGACCTCCAACTCTTTGTTGCTCTTGGGAGATATAATCTCTTTCTAACTCAGTTAATTGAAGACAAGGAGGAATTAGGATGAAAGCTCGTGGTGGCCAAGGGGTACTGGGTGTCTGGTGATCCTGTCACAAAGAGAGAGTCACAAAATAAGCATTCTTCCTTACTTCTCTGTTATAATGATGGTAATAGGGCTGCTCTCTTCAATGATTTTAGTTCTCTTATCTAAGAAATCTATCTGTGAAATAGTCTCCTTTACCAGACAGAAATCTCTTTTGATCAATTTATATTTTTTATCAAAGATAGTTATTCTGGGGCAGGCTGTCTGTCTTTTAATTAGCTGAAAAAACATCAAAGGTTTTGGATTCCATCCAGCACAGAACAAGGACATTCTGAAATCTCAGACTTTTCAGCAAGAAAACTGCCTCGGTCCGAAGGGAAATTCGTGGCCAAATGAAGGTGCCGAGTGAGGAGCTGCACGGGCCCCCCAGGAGGCCTGGAGAGGAGAGGAAGACTTCTGAGGAGGAAGGATGGTGGGAGTTAGAGCTCATATCCTTCCCAGAGCAGAAGGCTCGCCCGAGGAGCGGAGCTTCAAAGCCTTTCCTGCAGATAACCTTCTACTTAAGGCAGTGGCTGTGGAAAAAATCCTGGGAGGAAGTTGAAAGAAAATAATCTTTTTTCAGGGGTAGGAGATTCTATGGCAGCTCTGACTTACCTGAATCTGTGTTTTCATTTGTTTGTCAAAAATAGGCTCACAAATTGATGACATTAATTTTGTGACTTTTTTTTTTTTTTTTTTTTTTATTTGACTTTTTGGGAATGTGTCTCCCG
>WBMY01017833.1:244214-278604 GCA_013397315.1 Donacobius atricapilla
GAATTACTAACTAGTGCTGTCTAAATGATGGTGAGGATAGATGCTGGTGTGGAACATCTTAATTATTCTGAGGAAAACATCACGGTCATAATTTAAATTATGTGCAAACAAAAAATCCTATTAAAGGTAAAGGGAATATTGAATTAGTATCTCAGTTTAATAATAGACAGAGTGATTTAGATAAAAGTTTGAAGGTTGAGCAGGCACAGCTAATGGAATCAGTAAGCTGTGAGAAGGAAACAAGGATCTTGTGGGAAATGCATACAATTTTCATTTCATTTGTTTTAGGTAGTGACTGGCCTAGAAAAGTGATACCTATTGATTTAGCACTAATGATGATCAGGGGCTGGTGGAAGCAACAAAAAGCAAACACAAATCCCAGAAAACATTAATGAAGTTCCTTAGGAATGAAAGTACATCTGTAAGAATTACTGAATGAGAACAGCTTTTCTGAGGTTCATCACTACAGTTAGAACTGGTGAGCTCAGACAGAGGCTTAAGGATGTGCCTGTGTAGACAACATTTACATCCCAATTAATAAGGCTGGGGCTTTTTTTTATTTGTTTTAACGATCTTGTCACACAAAGGGAACTGTGAAAAGCTAAAAGAGAAAAGGGCTTGTTTTGCTAGAGAATAAAACAACCTCTGCATGTTTCTCAGGTTCAGTCCCCCATTTTCAGTCTGATTTGATGTCGCTATCCTGGCTGATGTAAGGATTGGAGAGGTCCAGTCTGATCTGCACTGATTCATGCCTGGAAGCAGTCTGTGGGGTATGGGCTTCCAAAGTCTGATCCCAAAGTCACCAGAATGAGCAGGAGCTAATGAGGTGTTTCAGTACCTTTCTGCACTCACAGGTACTGCAGAATAAAGCGCAGTATTGCTGAGTGATTTTACTGTTTAGCACCTATTACTCTGAACAGCCATGAAGGGATATCAATACCATTATCCAAAGGAGGAGAATTCAGAAGCCTTTTATTTGTGCATGGAAGATCCGGCATTTAATGACTCGGAACGTTCTTGCTTGAAGCAGAACATATTTTATAACACACCATCACCCCCCTGGCACTGCAGACCTGTGGGAAGTGCTGATGCACAGCAGCTCACAGGGACCTGCAGGACACTGGGGCTTTTGTGCTACTTCCAGTTGCTTATTCAAAGTTTGTGGTTTTGGTTTAGCTTCTGTGGATTCAAAATCCACATAATCAGCTATGGTACTGCACAGAGTGGGCTGATAGGAAATGACAAAGCAGATTGTCATGTTAGGAGTTTAAAAGGGACTCATTTTCTATCCTCCCTTGTTTCACTCTGTTAAATACATATACTTCATTTTAAAGACATCTTTGATCACTGGTGTTGTTAAATCGTACAGGAGTGTGCAATATCATGTTAGGGTTGCCTTTCTCTGCAAATTGCAACCACAATCAAACATGTACATGGAATGTTTGTTGCAGGGAGAGTGGCTTTGCTATGCCAAAATCTATTGCTATGTATGTTTATTTGTCTTTCATTATACCTTCTTTCTGTCTTCATGAAGAAGTGACAGATTTGAGAAGCTGAAATGAACATAAAAGTTTGATTCAAGTGGGTTTGTTTTCTGTTAGCTGTTAGCCAGGAGGAAAGGAATAAGGTATGAAGCAGCTCTTGATATTTGGAAACTCATGCATCACCCAGAATGAAGATAATCTTTCAGAAGAAAGAATAAAAGTTTTAAATTTTTTGCTGTCTCTCTCTGCTGCATCAGGAGTTACAAGAACCTATGTTTTGTCTGGGCTTTTAGAAAGAATAGTCTCTCTTTGCTGGTACATTTTTTTGCCACAAGCTTGCTAGGCTTCTGTTCTTGTCTCACCATTCTCTTCGAGTACCACTTAAGTACAGCCCCAGGCCTGGAGCTTTATAAAGACATGACTCGCATGTTCTTTGAGACCAGCCTTTGCTGTTTAGGAGCACCGGGGTGGTGGCACTAAAGAAACAGTGAGATTGGCTCAGCTCACATCCACCAGTCTCTGAGGGAAGCTCCTCTTAAACCAAGCAATCCAAAACAGTTTTTGAAATGAATTTGTTATTTATTCAATAATGAGAATGTCCTGTGTAGAGCTGTTGTCGGGATTTTCACCCCATCATCCCCCTAATTCGGGGTTTTCTGTCTCTCAGAGTCCTGTACCAGGGTTGAAAGATGAGATGGAACCTGCAGCTCCATCTTCAAAGGTGTTTATTCTATTTCTTATCTCAAGGTCTTACAGGAGTGTCAGCGTGCTAAAAGCTGCTTCAGGAACATGGATGCAGAGTGCAAGGTCGTTTTAAAGATTTCTAATCCAATTAACTCTAAAAACGTGCTATATTTATGGTTTTGTGCCAATTACTATCACCTATTCTAAACATGCAATTCCTGCCTCGATTTCATCCCACCAATGTCTCTGTGCCACCGTCACAGCAGAAGACGGAGCAGACAAAGAAGAAGAGGAAGATGAGACACCGCCCAAAATTCTCCATCTTGCTCTGGTCTACTTCCATACTAAAAACCCAAAACTACAAATTTTCACCCTGTGACAAACTAAACTAACTCTATTTTAAATCTTTGTTATTTTTTAACTCATCTCTGAGTGTTGGCAGTTTTTCCCATGGACTGAGGTCAAAGGCAATGCTTTCCTGGGATCTCAGCCAGGGTCTGGGACCCCCCAGGGCAGTTTGAGGGGTTTTCCACCTTCCCTGGGCTCCAACAGCTGTCACTGGGCTCTGTGAAACCCAGCACAAGGCTGCTCGTGGCGGGGCAGATTTTGCGCAGCTGAGGGCGGCAGGGACGTGCACTGGAAGCTGGCTCTGGGCCCTCAGCTCCCAGCCAGCAGAGAAGTCGGGGTTTCTGTCCTGCAAACGCTCCCAGCTGAAGGTGCTCGCTGGAACAGGGTGACCCACTCAGCGCTGCTTCTTTCCCTGCGCTGCCTGTGTAGCCTGCATTTCCAGATCAGACGCAGATATTTGCACCGTAGATGTTCAAAACCACTCCTGTCCATCGCTGCAGGAGGAACAGGATAAGCAGACCAGGCTTGCCCAGATACCATTTTCATTCTGTACTTCTGGAAATGTTTTAGCTGGTAATTAGAGCTGACCCAGCTCACCTGGGAATGCTGAGAACAAAAAAGCTGCTCATGTACATTATTGTGCTCAATTAGCCAAGCAAAGCCCTGTTGAGGATCGGGCTATTGTTTAAATATTTTTAGAGCCAAAAAGTACAGAAAGGGAGAGCTGACAGCTGAAGAACAGCCAGGGGGATTGTAGCCCTCGGAGTTCTTATTTGAGAGACACTTGTATGGGAAAACAGAACTCTGCTAGGAGAGTAGCTAAGGAATTTATACTGTAGTTGGTTAAGGATGTAAGGGACCCCAAAGATCTTTCCCAAGTACCAAGAGAATTCTAGCTTCTGTTTCTCTTCTGTTTCCCCTGCTTTAAGCTGTATAACAATACCTTGTACTCTTGCATTTTTATTTACAAGCTTCCAATGCAAACTGTTAACACCTCTAGTTTAGGGTGGCTTTGGATTTGGTTGTCTTCACTCGGCAGTTATTTGCTTAGGAGGATGGTTCCTCCAGCTGACAGTATTCTCATTGTGTGGGAGGACACAAGCCAAGGCTGGATCAGGACTACAGTACCCAAGGTAAGGCACCTCCTCCTGGTAGTGCCATGTTTTATTGAATGTAAAACTTGAGAACTGAAGCCTTTATTGATGTACGAGTGCCTCTGTCCATGTCCCAAGGAAAACAACAACAACAACAACAACAACAACAAAAACAAAACAACAACAAAAACAAAACAACAACAACCCCCCCCCAAAACAAAACCAACCAAACAAAACAACCCCACCAAAACAAAAAAAACCCCACCAGTAAAGAAAGGTACAGGTGCCTTCCAGAACTCAAAACCATAGAATTGTAGAATAGTTTGGGTTGGAAGGAACCTTAAAGCTCCTCTAATTCCACCCCCCTGCAATGGGCAGGGCACTTCTCAGGTTGCTCAAAGATGGTACAAATCAGCTGGTTTGACTACACTCGAATATTTCATTGAGATGTTTGAGTCAATTACTGCAATCAACAGTGTAGGGCAGACAGCATTTGCAAGCAGTAAAAGAATTCAAATCTGATAGCTGGACACAGCAAATGACAGCATGTTTTCTGTCTTGATATCAAGAGATTAACAACCTGTGGCTGCAGAATAGGCTGCAGGGTAAAGTGGCTAATGCTGGCAGGTTTAAGAGCTCACAGTGTGAAGAGATGTGATTCACAGCTGGTCAGGACTGAGGGGAGCCAAGGAGTAGATCTTGTGCCCAGCTGTGGGTCCCCAAGGGCACACACGGAACAGTGTGAGTCATGTAAAAATTATGGACTGACAGTGGAAAGAGATTGCCTGATCCCATAAAATTCTTTCCTGAGTACAATCGTGCTCCTCTTTGTTCTCATTAAATGAGGAAGTCCATGCTTTGGAATGTCACTTTTCCTGTTTCTGATGGTTTGTCATTCAGACAAGTGCTATGATTAGAACACTAAAGGTGTGTGTTGCAGTATAAAAGGTAGCTGATGCCATGTAGACAATCAGCTGGAGTGTGCTGAAGCAGAATTCAAGGATTCAGCACCAGACAGGAGGGGGATGACCTCCTCTGGGTACCCACAAAGTGATGGGAAGGGCGTCAGAAAAAACATCAGAGACCTGATGGAAACAGCAAAATAGAAAACAAGCCCTCCTGCCCTGCTGGTGTTTTTTTGTTTTTTAAATTACCTACATTTTTGCCTCTGGCCTATGTTTGTGCATTTTTGCTGGGTGTTTACAGAGGTAAAATATCTCTGATAGTACTCTGAAGTATCAATTCATACTTTGTACACTCTTTTCTGCATGTTTAAATGTGTACATGATGTAATTTACAAATTCTAATCAAGGATGTAAATCCTAGGGAAGCGTTCAAGTCAGATGTCATGTGAATATTTAGTGTGATTTCTACTTATGGCATTGAACTTAATACAGTTGAAGAGAACAATTTTTATTCTCTGAAGAGTAAAAAAATTGTGAACAGTCATGAAAACATAGGAAAGACTTCACTTTTTTTTTGTGGTGTGTGTATAGATGTCATTTACATTGCATTGCTCTAGAGATGTTGCCTCAGAATTAAAAGGTTAAGGTCAGGTCTTCTGATGCCAATAACACCACTAATGGGTTGTTATATTGGAAATTTAGTAGTGGATAAGAGTATAATGATTGTTCTTCCTTTTGGATTTACTCCCCTCTCTTTTATTTTGAGCAATTGTAGCCCAAATCCAGGGGAGAAGAGGTCTGGTAAGGAGATGGTTGTTTCTTCTCCCAGTGTTTCACACTCGTGTATGCCAGTGCTGCATACACCTGTATAAAACCCCTGAGTTTATAAATGGTGTTAGCAATTGATTTCTGAATTCATGACAGTAAAAACCCAGTTCAGACAATCTGAGTAGTGTAAATGAGAACGCAGTGCTACACAGCTGAGTGTTAGTTCATTCTGCTTTTTAACGTCATGCTGAATCTAGTGTTGAAAAAACCAGAATCCCTTAATAAGGGGCGTTCTTTCTACTTCATCTGGTAATATAGTTTACATACTGGAAATGTAACAAATTTGCACCAAACTATTCTTCCAGTGTTCAGTCTAGAATAGAAATGATTGCTGCAATAAACAGAGGCAAAGTGGTTGTTAAGTTCTCCCTTTCCAGGCCTGGTGAAATATTGTTTCCACGTTTGAAACAAAGGCATGTTTATGTTCTACGGTACTGTTGCATTCATTTCATGAATAGACAGATTTCAACATGATTTACAATTGTCATAAGGCCCATCAATGCTACAAACATTTTAGCCTCGATAGAAGAGGAAAATATATTTTAAAAAAGGGTAATAAAAGAATGTCTAGCTATTTCTTCGCAAACCATTTGGAAAAGGGGAAAACTGTTTCTAAATTGTCATGCTGATGGAAGCTTCAAAAAATAAAAGCCATTTGTATATTTTGGAGATGTACTTAAAGGGGAGTCATAAACTGTGTTTTGCTTATTTTATTTAAATTTGATCATTTTTAACTGTAATGTGAGTTGAGAGGTCTTGGTTTGGAACACTTTAGGATACTTCTGTGTAAAAGAATGGATTTGTTTTTATGTAAATTATGAGGTATTTTTACAAACTGAAACTGAACACCATCTTGTTCTTTAAACAGCCTGGTTATATCATCTGAACTATTTTTGGAAGAGAGTCTTAATTTGGCTAATTTGATACCCTTGAGCCCAAGATGGGATTTAATTTTTAAGTGTGTTCTGTGAACAGACAAAAATAATAAAATTTAACTTTTTTTTGATCCCTGTCAAAGCCAAATCTGGACACCTCTTATCATGGAGAGGCTGAACACCTCTTGCACAGGGACTTAACCAAGCACAATGAAAGAAATCCTTGGAGGCAAAGCCCTGGGTCTTGCTCCGAGTCAAGGGCTTTCAATTCTCCTGGAAACCACAGCCGTGTCCTGTAACATCCCTGCCTCCCTCACTGCAGCAGGAGACTCCTGGTGCTGCAGAGAGGATCTCTGCCTGATGATTCATCTTTAAGCTTTAAACAGATCAATGAAATGTAAATTTGTAAGACCTGTTCGGTCCCATGGAGAGAAAGGAAATGATGTTTCTGCCCTGACTGCATGGCTGTATTATCTTCTGATAATTGGCTTTTGGGCTCAGTAATAAAATAATCTTTTTTTTCTGCTCTGTGCACAATCTGACTCTTTATAAGGAAGTGACAGCAGTGCAGAACATAAAATGTGGTGGAAAAAAGAGCCGCGGAAGGCAGTGCATTAACTATGTGTGCGAGCAGAAGTAGCTTGGAAGAAGTGACAGGAGAAACAATGTCAAACCAAGGAGTTCTGTGCCTGGGCCCTGGTGCTTGTCACATCCCTTCCCGTGGGGAGTTTTCCTTGGTTTCAAAGCTGGGCACAGCTCCAGGTTTGAGAGATTCTGGAGAAATGTTTGGTGCCATCTTCCTATCCCTGCATACTCTGAGATTTCTGCAGACAAGTGCGTCAGGACTCACTTAAGGAAAGATAAAGTGTTTTCTCATTTCTGAAAGTGCATAATAGTATTTCTACAGCTAAACAGGAAGTGGCTGCTGATACTCATCCAGTGAAAAGTTACATTTTGCACATAAACCCCTCTTTAGGAGACACAGTCAGACAAAGATACCTTCTCTTGCATTTCAGTAACAATAAAGCACTCTTTGCCATGGGGTTCTTTGCTCATTGTTTTATACCAACGAAAACATCTCAGATTTTCTCGACTTACATTTGACTCTGAGGGAAAACTGGAATAAAAAAGAAATAGCACTTAGTTCTTTATATGTTGATGTTTGAAAATAAAATGCTGACATACATCTCTGAAAATCCAGTCATCTGCAGTTACTGATTTTTTTTCTCTTTGGAAGTGGGTGAATTACTACAGATTTTTCCTATTTTAGTTCCTTATGCCATTCCCAGTGAAAAATTATATGTTCTGTTATGCATTTACTATGCTTTTGTGACAGATTTTTCAGAGATATTAAATGCCTTTACATCACACAGACATCATAAATATTGTGCTTTGTAATCTATCATACCAGGAGATAACAGATTATCTCTCAGTGGAAGAATCAGCTGTGCTCTGTAATAGTACCAGACTTTTCTTAGGTACAAAAGGTAACTAACAACAGTTGGGAACCATTTCGGACGAGTTGACAAGGATTTGATGATTTTTCCTCTCTGCCATCCCATGCATTGCAGTGCACACGTAGGATCCAGTGCAGTATGGTGATTCTTTCAGTACATTACAAACAAAGGTATATATACAGAAGCACAAATTTCAAGTAATGCACTCACCACCTAATGCAGATTTTATTTCATTCTTGGGTTATTGTTGAAAATGGTTTGGGTATCTTACTGAAACTTTTATTGCAACTTTTATTGCTAGTGGTCCCCCACTCTGGTGTGTGACCTGTCTGGGGTTTTGGGTTTTTTTCTTATGTTTCAGTACTCTCCTTAGCAAGAAGATTTATGTTAGTGTAAATGAGTGAAATTGAGGTATTTGGGTGCTTTGAGAACATTCCTTAAACACGTTACAGTATTTAATCCTCTTGCCTTGAGGGTTGGAAGGAGTATTTCCAAAGTAGGCTGATACATTTTGTTCATTTTTTTCCCCTAGTATAAGAACATTATTTGGCAATAAATACTAGGGAAAAATACAGGATGCCTCTGGTGTGTGTGCTTTTATATCATGTGCCTTTTAGAAATGTAAAGAGAATCTGAAATTCGGGGCTTCTATTTCAGTTGTCACACCATTCTTAAAATCACCTGTTTGGGAGATAAGTCAGTGCTGATTCCGTAAGTGATTGTCTCTGGCTTGTGTGATTTATAGTAGAGGGACACAGTGAATCTGAAGTGAAGCCACTGGCAACCCCTTCCATCTCTCATGCAGGTTAAGCCCTAAATCAACAAGGTTTGATTTTTAAAGTATAAGAGATTTCAGAAGATGTGTTTGTTCCTGCATCCTATAGTTGCATAAGAATGGTTTTAAGTCATTGCCACTTACTAAGACCAAAATACTCTGTTTATTTTTTTTTTTTCTAAAGTTAAGTAACAATGCTTACAGTTGTTGTTGGAATGGGCAGGTGAGGAAAGTTTTCCCTTAAACAATGTCCTCTATTGAAGCCTTGTTATTTCATCATAAAAGCTTTGTATCCTTTCTGTCCTTGTCTTACACCTTGATGGGTGACATTGTTTTCATGAAAGAAATAACAGATCTCTTTGGAGAGAGTTAACCTAGCCTCAAGTATACAATGTTCAAATCCATCAGGAGGACTCAGGTGAACTCACACACAAAAGAGATGCATTTCCAGGACAAAAGTGTTTGCTGCTTACCACTGAAGTGCATCAGAAATCAGAAGAAAAACACAGAGCTGAAAAGCTGCCAGGCTTTGTCACGGTTCTGTGATACTTCTCTCCACACTTTGTTTTCTGTGGTCAACAGAGTTCATGACAATCTTGGCTTTCATTTTCAATGGAATTGTTTCTGACCATTGTTTGGAGGAAGCCTTGAAAATGTGAATCTAAGAGCATCAGAAAAAATAGGAGGCAGAGAAGAAACTTTACGGCTTTTCTTCAAACAAAGTTTCATGGCTTTTAAGGCAGTTACTAAGATTTTTGAAGGGCACTGAATTAGATTTTTTTTTTTTAATCTTTGTGCTTGGCAGTGTTAAAAATAACATGTTGGGACACGTCTACACACTTTCTGGGAATAAATCACGAGGGGATTTGAAGCTGCAACAACCAGTGGGTAACTCTATTCGGCCTTTCCTGGTCTCCTGTGATAACCTCACCTTATAAAAGGCAATGGTAATTTTGTATATCATGCGAAAAAGCAGTCGTGATTTTAACAGTAATTGAGTGTGTGTGCAGAATTCTGCTACTGCTCAGTAACTGTGTCTGTGACATAGATCCAGGAGATATCGGAATTGATGTTTTCCTATGTAATCATTGTGACCTCGCTCAAATGACCTGCGTGTTGAGATTTAAGTGCCCTGAAGTGATCAATTTCCAGCAGCCAAACTTCAGCCTTAGGTCGCTTGTGTTTTATAGCTTATAGTCCTAGAAGGAACTGCTGGGATCCTTGTGCTGTGTTTGTTTTGGCAGGCAGGGAGTTGTTCTTTCCCTCATTGAGGCTATCATGATTTATCTCGCTAGAAACTAGCAGACTCCTACTAGCTGCAGTACACATGAATGGAAAACCCAACATGCTCTTCTTTGTAATTCGTTATAATTTAGCTTTGTGTGGAATTTTATTGAATTTACATTGGAACTACCATTAATAAAACGCTAATTCCCAGCTGTATGTGAGCCAAGTGCTTATAGCAAGGTACACACAGAGCACAAAGAATATTGGAATAGCTGGAGAAGCCCTTCCAGCTGAGGGATGGTTAACTGTAAATACACAATGTCCTGCAGATTTCAAGCATTCCATTCAGGTGTTAACAGTTATTTGGTGTCAAATAACAATATTTTTTAAGCATGAGATTGTGGGGGGAAGAAAGAGAGGGGAGAGGGAAAGGAATTTTGTAGTCTTGCAGTTTTACAGTTATGTGCTTGCAGCATCTCTGTAACCGGGATCAAGTGAATCTTAGCTGTACTTCTCAACAATTCTTCAGTAACAGAGGGAATAGGCTTGGAATTTTCAAGATCAGCATGGAATTATTAAGGGGTTGTTATAATGCCTGACTAGTGAAAGCTTTATCCCAAGGCATAAAATAAAATCTTCTCCGGTGTTTCCGAGGTGAGAAATCACATCGAAATAGCTTAGATAAAGTATTTTTTAATGACTGAGGGAAGTTATCCATTGTGAATAAGAGCTGGAAAGCTGCACATTGTAATTCTAAAAGAAGCCAGATTTGTAGCAGGATAGAGATACTTGAGTTTTATTCTAGCTATGTTCTTTCCAAGTAGAGTATGGCTTTTACTAAATGGGAAGTCATCTGCTGGCAGGAGCTGTCAGAACAGCATGGAATAATGCTTGTATTGGTTCAATGCCTTCCGGTAATTTGGGATTAAATTAATTAAGAGAATTAGTAATTTAGTAATTTAGAGAAAATAAGCTGAGTTCTCTTAAACAACTTCAGTGTCTCTTAAGATTTGTATAAAATTGCAAGGGTTTTTTTTTTTGTTGGTTTTTTGTTTTGTTTTGTTTTGTTTTTTTGGTATTGTGTTTTTTTTTTCCCTAGTGGTACCTGCTGACAAAGCAGAGGTCCTTGATATAAAACTTTCTATGTAGAAATTCCAGCTCTCTGTTTTCTCCCGTAGTTCATTGTGGATGCCTTGCTCATAATCAGCGCTGATTTCTCCACAGATTATTTTACCATAATGTAGGGAGATTACCAGCACAAACACACTTAATAGGATTTTGTTTGTTACACAGAATGAACCTTCCAAAGGCCTGAGGCTCTTTAGCACGATGCATTAAGTACCCTTCACTGCATTAAACAGCAGCAGAACACACACAGCACCGCTGGGCAGGGTATTAATGAGACACCCTGTGCTCCTTTCCCTGTCTTGGACCACCTAACCCATTTCCTGGATGCCTTTCACCACGTTTCCTTAGAAGTTCAGAGCTCCTCTGTCGGCGGCAGTTTGCATTAAGAGGTCGGCCAGGGCGTTCCAGCACTCGCGGTGTTGAGGGGACACGGGGCAGAGCCCAGAGAAGCCAGGGCTCTGTCCCTGGTGGTTCCCGTGAGCTGCACTGCAGTGTAAGCACGGAGCAGCGCGGGGGTGTAGGAAAATCCCACAGCCCCGCTACAGGCGGCCTGTAGGAAGGTGCCACAACCTTCTGGAAGTGTCCCCAGGTCGAGAGCCACCAGGAGGTGCACTGACACAGGCGCACTGACACACTGACACACTGACACAGGCACACTGACACAGACACACTGACACAGACACACTGACACAGGCACACTGACACACTGACACACTGACACACTGACACAGGCACACTGACACAGGCACACTGACACACTGACACACTGAACACACTGACACAATCCCTCAGCACTCACACCGGGCTGCTGTGATAAACCCCTGGGCAGTAGGGAAGGGAACGTTTCCTACAGAGTTCCACGGAGAGGTTTTGTTCCAGCATCACGTGAAGGGCTCCAGGGATGGAGGCAGGGGCACCAGTGAGGGACCAGGGTTTATATAAGGGGTGGAGCTGGAACAGGAGCCAATGGGTGAGGGAAAGTGGTGCAGGGGCGGGGCAATGTACAAGGAGAACCAATGAGAGCAGGGGTGGAACGTGGGCGGAGGATTGCGCCAAATCTGGGCCAATGGGGCCTCGGGGAAGGGAGAACAGTGTAGGGGAAGGACATATAAGGGAGAAAGGGGTGGGGAGGCCAACGGGGAGAGCAGAACTGGGGTTCATTTGAATAACTACCAGAGAACTCTGGGAGGAGGTGGCTTCTTCTCCTCCTATCATGAAGGGACTTGTCCTGATTAAGGGTCATCCCGCCGAGGGAGCCTCAGGTGCTCTGGTTTGGNGACCCTTCATCAGAGGATGTACAATGGGGTGATGTAAGGTGTCGCGTCATTGGTGAGCCTTAATGACCCTTCATCAGAGGATGTACAATGGGGTGATGTAAGGTGTCGCGTCATTGGTGAGCCTTAATGGCCCTTTATCAGGGGATATCCCCCCCCAGGGGCGGATGGGTGGTGAAAGAGATAAGAAACAATGCCTCGCCAGGCAGGTCCATTATCAGAAGGCATCCAGCCCCTCCTCCTTGGAGTTATAAGAGATAAAGAAGAAACATCTCCCCAACAGGTGGAGTAGAATACACACATTTTTTTTGGTTACAAAACCCAAGACAGAGGCGTGCTGGGCTCCACAGCGCCCGAGATCAACAAGAGATTTCTACACCTGATTGTAACGCTCGTGCTTATCTACACCTAGCACCAAAGGCATGCCTGCTGCTATCCATGAAATCCCTGCTGTGCTCAGTAATTCTGGAATTGGCATGGTCTGAGCGCTGCTGAGCTGCCGAATGCTCTGCTGTGTACAGAGCACACTGAGACAAAGCAGTGTCAGGGGGTTTGCAGCAGGAGCTGAGCTGGAGTTTTGGGGATGCCATTCCTGTCTGCAGCTCTAAGGTTTAGGGGGCAGGAGTTCAAATCACTCTGAATTTAATGGACTGGTCAAATCATGAAAAGGGGTGATGGGGTTTGGTGAAAACACGGCTTTTTATGGGGAGAAGATATTTTCACATGGAAATTTTGCAGATATTTCCAGGGAGGAGATTTTGAGTCTATGTACTGTCGGTACTGGGCGATAAGGAAAGACTTGAGAAAGGAAGTTAGGAACAAAAATGTCAGAAAAACAGTGTACAGAGGAACCGTGAATCCAGTTGTAAGGAGAAATCAAAAGCAGGGACCCACCTGGCTCTGAAGAATGCAATAATGTTTATATATTGTCTGATTAGATGCAGTAAAGGAAAGGAATGAAAGGGTGGAATTGAGGTCTTCCTGAATTGATGTGTTTCACTTGCTGACAATAAACATGTTTATTAAATTTACTGCCAGTGGGAAAGACTAAAGGAGCAGACCATCTAAATACATTTGTGTATTATTGGGTTTCTAGTTTTCTTCCTAGAACCTGTTTTGCTTTTAGGAACCTCAGTGAGGTCAAAACTCACTCTGGCTTAAAACATAATGGGATTTTAACAAACCAAAGAATTGTTACTGCTTTTTGTTTGCCTTCTTATTTTTGAGCCTTTAGATCTAACTATATGTTGAGGAACATTCATTAAATGAAAGCTGTGAAAACATCTTGGGCTTATGATTTCAGGAATCAGAGAAGCAGCTGCATGGCTTGGAATGTCACTTTAGCATAGTGATTTCCTGAAGTTGAGCACTTGTATATACTTATGGGAGTCCCAACGAACTTTGAAGAGCTGTGTTTCTTAGTTTTGATTTATATTGTATGCATCGTCTGGTCATACAGAACATTTAACAGCTTCTAGAATACGTACTGGTCTAAGAGGCCTCAATGGTCATTCACAGCTAGCTAGAACTACCAGTTCTCCTAAAAAAAGAGGCCATTTTACTTCAGGAAATGAGGTATTTTTGAAATCTGCTCTTTATCTGAAACCCTAGTTGTGATGTGAAGTGCTATGATGAGCTCATATTATCCTCTTCTTGCAAGGAGCCTGCACTATTAATTTACTGAATGATCCTATTTATAGTTCTTATTCCACTAAAATTAAGAAGCAAAGAGCTCCTATCAAAGTTTAATGAAGTCTTTTGAATATAATTAGATGTGTTCCCTCAGATAAGGACTGGTTGACCAGTTGGTTCACTCCTTTAATCTTGTCCTGTTACCCTTATTTTAACTCCAACGTGTGATACATCTTTGCTGAAGGGCTGGATGGTCTCTCACTCTAAAGAGTGCCCCTACCTCCTTCTCACAGGGGAAGGGGTCAAGTAGGAATGCAGCACCACAAATACCTTATTGCAGTAACTCTGGCAAAATATTCAGTCTCTACAGCCTCAGTTTAGTCACCAGTTACATCACAACTCTCTTGTGAGTTGGGGCGAAAAGGAAAGAGCTCCGTGTCACTTCCTGTGCTTTAATTCTGTTTGCAGAAATCTGGAATGGGGTTGGTGATGTGGTGTTGGTGTGCACTGATGAGCTGAAACATTGGGTGGAAGAGACCCAGCGCTGTTGGAGCACTTCAGAAAATATTTATGAAGATTTAACAGAAAGTTATCAGACATGTCAATGAAGAAAAGTAACCTGATTTTGGATGTTATGCCTTAGTGTCCTTAGTGTGCTTGGTGGTGCTTAGGCAGCGCTGTCACTAATTATGGAATGAGCAAGTGGTGGCAGGCAGCTGGAGAAATGTTTGAAGCCACGGTGCTTGTCACAGGTTAAATCCTGCCTCAAGGTGTGCAATATCAGCATAGGACTCGTTTATTCTCTTGGCAGTCTAATCTTCTATAAATGTTCTGCCTCTTCAAGGAGGGTGCTTTTGGGTTACTAAATATTTATCAATGCGAACGTCTTTTTAAAACGGTGTCCTTATCTTTATTGTAAAAAGATAACATTAACTAGCCTGGGGGAGAGGGACATGAGGGAACTGATTGCGTTCTTTTATTTCTCCCAAGACTCAAGCAGAAATTGTTTAAAATGCATTCCTAGCTCTTGCTGTAGCAGAGAGAACTTTTGGCCTCTTAAAAATGATATTTGGATGTGTAATTAAATTTGGTACAGCTTCAGTGTTTTCCTGAAGTTTGCAAATTGTTCTCCCAGAACCTCGATGCAGATTATATGATATAGCTATTAAATATGTCTTATCTTTTGAATGGAAAGCAAAGATTAATGACTCAAACTAAAATGATGCATTGGATGTGTGTGATGAGATGCAGTCTTGCAGTAATGTAGGAATTGGAACCAGAGAAGATGAAAATGTTAAAATGAGATTAATAGAGCCACATGCTGAAGTAAAAAGACAAAAAAAACCCCAAAAACACTACCTATTCTGTACAAGAGAAAGAAAAGAAATGCTTGAAATAAATATTTGTCTTATACATATTAAATACACATATAATAATTCTTCAGAACTGTCTGTCTCTCAATTCTAGTCTTTGTAATAAGCCAGCCTGCAATTTTAAACATAAAACAAAAACTTCCTGGGAAGAGAGGGCTCTGCAGAATCTGTTCTGTATTTGTATATACACTCCTAAAAGTTCCAGAGAAATTTTAGAAGTGAGTGTACATACAAATAAATTTTATACAAATAAATTTTAACAGACCTTAACCAGTTGCCAGGTGTGGTGTGTGGAAGGAATCATTCCCCAGACAGCTTGGTAATGACCTGTTGGTTTTTATTTTGCCCTCCTATACAGAATATGTATAGGAACGAGCCATGAGGACTAGACTTTAATAGCAAAACAAAGAAACAAGCTGTACATATAGAGCTCCTTCGAGGACCCGGAACTGAGGAAATCATAAATGAATTATCTGAGGGCAGGGAACCAATGAGCAACGAGCACTAGGAACATTACCATATATGGAGAGTGTTACCAACCAATCATAACCCAGAGTTCAGGAAGTTGCCTTATAAGGGATTGCTGTGTTAGATAACTGTACCCACGGTCCTGTTCTCCTCCCCATAACCCAACTAGATCCTTCCTTTCTTATCCCTCTTCCCGAGGCCTTCAGTTGGGGCTTTTGTTGTTGTCAAGGCCAGCTCACCATCCATCCCAAGCAGCTGAACCCTCACACCTCCATCCCTCACATCCATCCCTCAGCTCAACCCTTCAGAGCTGCTGGGAGAGGCTTTTTCATACTGACTCCACCATCTGAGCAGCTGCTGCTCTTATGGAAGCCAATTCTTCAAAGATATGTTAATCTTCCTCTCCGTGAGCAATGTGTTGGCACAAATGTTTGTATAACCCACCAATGCAGGAGATGCTGTGTCTTACACACGGAGTGTTTGGTTATCTAGTTGTGCGCTCTATTCAGGTGGAAGAATGGAATGGTTAGTTTGGTTTTGTCTAAGGAAAATTTACAGGAAAATAAACAGCTCTTTTATATTTGTTTTCATGTATAACTGACCTTTCTGGCAGGCCTATTTGGAATGGAGAAGCTGTATTAATTTCTAAATTGGTTGTATATGACATAAATTAAATTGGTCTAATGAAGTAAATTCATACTGTAGATACAAATTAAGATACTTTAATCCCTAGGTAAATCAGGTCATAGACAGGACTTCTGTTTCCCAGGAAGATTTAACCGTGATCTGTCATCACCTCTCTGCGGGTGCTTGCTAAAGGAGCTGTTCACATGAATATTCTCTGAAACTCCTTAAATGTGTAGGTTTAAGCTGTTGGAATTAGTGGGCTGATTTAGCTCATTAGTTTCTTGACTGCATGAGGTGAATCTGAGAGCACTTTCACCCGCAGAATCTGCCAGAGGGTTAGTTGAGTGTCCTGTCCACTGGAAAATATTGTCAAGTAGATGGCTATTACAGCTCCCACCAAATTACCTAGGCCTGGAAGAGGGAATCTGCCTGCACACTTCCTTTTAGTTCCCCCTTCTGTTGGTAATTTGGATGTTTCATATATTTATAGTATATTTTTCTTCAAAATGGGAGTCTTTTTAATGACCATTTCCTTAAGTTGTCTTGGACATGGTTACCTATGGAGGGCCAATTCATAAGTAATATGTAAGGGGATGTGATATAAGTGGTATCAGTAAGGAAACACCAAAAAAAAAAAAGGCTGCAATGGTAGTAAACATGTTTTCGAAACAAGTTTTGAAATATTTTTCAGTTGTTGGCACAGAGGTAAGTGGTGTGGGATAGTACTGGCATGTTAGCTGACTGCATGGTTTAATAAATATTTTTTTTTTCACCTGGGGATTGAGACGCATTTTAGGGTTGTGGAGCAATCAGCAATTTGGTTCCACTAAGATGTGGGAGTGAGTAAATACTTGCAGACAGCAATTACAGTCTGGTTTTGTTCCCCTGTGCAGGAGAAATGGAAGTGGTGATGCCAGGGGAGGAGGAGAGCCAGAGGGAATGGAAGGGTGGCAGGAAGACAGATGAGGCCAAAGGGGCTGCATTTCAAAAATGTTTGAAAAACTGTCATAAGCGGTTAGACAAAGTTTAATGTTAGATTGCAGTAGAGGAAAACCAGCACAGAATAGCTGAGTGATTGATGACTCATTCAAGATTCAGTTAGGAAAAAAATCATTAAATAAACTGTATAGCACTTGAGATCCTCTGATCCTCTACCACTTCAGGTCCAGAGGAAACACTGTGCAGAGTTTTCAGTTTGGGGTGAGACTGCTCGGAAAGCTTGGTCACTGCTGGCAGTTAATTTCTGGTCAAACTCCACTGGCCCGGATCATCCTGCTGTTCATGTACCCTGTTCCAGAAAGCTGGATGTGGCCAGGAGGGTGCACTGGCCATCGGCACACTCTGCTCTGGATGCAGCTTTTGCCTGGTGGTCTCTTCTCGAGGAGACCTTAACGAAACCTGCAATGGCTGAACCAGTGACTCCCTGCTGCACAGCCCAGCACACACTGTGCCTGTCCTCACAAACACTATTGTTTTGTATTTGTATTTGTATTTGTATTTGTATTTGTATTTGTATTTTTATTGTGGTCCCTTGGTCTGGCTTAGCTTTTATGTCAATGCCATTCACTGCTTTTAATAAAGAGCCTACAGTGTGATTTCTCTTGACAGGGTGATGATAGAACATGTGTAATACTCTCAAACATTCTTTAAAACACCTGCATACCAAGTGTGAAGGCATTGGACAAAGAATAAGAAAAAATACCTGGTAAAAAGGATTACAAACAAGCAGAAAGGATGGATAAAATGTTGAGGGTGTTTCCATTTTACAGGTGAAGTTATGAAGCTTACAGAGCTAGTTAGAGATGCACAGAACGTTGAGAGTCCTGTTGAGAACCAAATCAAGCTTGAGATACAGCTTTTTTATCCCAGACATTGTGGAACCAGGCCATGATATATTTCCAGATTCCTTCAGAAAGCCACACCAAAACCTTTTTTTTTACAGGATTTGTAGAAAAATCGTGTAGAAAAATTTGTCTGTCTGGTGTAGTGGTGGTATTAAAGCTCATTAGAATTAATCAAAAGTTTAAATGCTTCACCCAGTGAGTGGCACCTCCAGGACATGGGTTTTTGAACCTCACGTTTCCTTGCAGTGACTCTCAGAGAGCTGCCCTCAAGGTTTGTCCTCAGAAAGGCTGAAGGATTCCCGTGGTGCATGATGGAGAGGAGCATGCAGACTGCTAAACTCTGTGTGGATGCTTTTTCCAGAAATTCTTCCCCAAACCCACCCGAGGGTATCCCAGCTGTGGGAATGTGGAACAGGGGAGGCACAGGTGGCAGTTTGCCACGGCAGGTTTGTGACAGGAGAGACGGGGGACTCCAGTGAGGAGGAGGAGCTGACTCACGAGCTGTTGGCATCACTGAAACATGAAATTCTGCTGCACAGTTTTTGAGTTTGGGGTATCTCTGCCTTTTCTGAATCCTAGCAGAGATTGCTGCTGACTCATGGCTTTTAGTGGAGCTGGCTTTTATCTGCCTGGGGGAAAGTAGGAGTTTACTCTGCATAAATTACATGTGTAGTGTTTTGGGTTTTTTTCTACTTGGTTATCTTTAAAAATTAAAAAAAAAAAAAATCACAGAACCTGTTTGCACTGCATGCATGTCATGCAGGTATTTTACAGAATACAAGTGGGTTGACTTGTACGTGGATATTTACATTTGGACTAGTTTAAATCTCATTTAAATTTCCAGGGTCTACAAGTGTCACTGCCTCTTGAGATTAAATGCTCTAGGACTTTATCTGATTTGTCCAAGATCAAGTCTGTTAGTCCAGACTTGCACCTCAGTATATTTCTCATTTCAGGCTCATTAAAGAGTTTCTTTAAACACAGTTTATAAATGGTGGGATAGTTTCACTTGGTAACGTTATAATTTGTATTCTGGCACAGGTAATTTAAAATCCTGGATCTGCTTCTTCCACAGATTATGTAGAATTTTTACACACGACAGTTTGTGTAAAGGAGTAATGTGTGAACTAAATCTAAAAAGACCACCCAAACACAAGGAAACCCCAATAAGAGCTATTTATTTTCAAAGCTGCAGGAAGTAGAGATATAAACAATATCTTACTGCTTGTAATCCCCTCTAGTGCCTTTTAAAAATTATTAATGGATTCTAGAAGTAAAAAACATATTTTTACTGCACAATAAATAACCCAATTATCCTTCTTCACATAAATATCCTGAGAGATTTTTTTTTTACACAGTCTAAACTTACCAAGAATAACAATATGGTCAAACATATTTCTTTAACAAAAAGATTGCTCTGGTTTGTGTTTTAATGCTGTGCCCACACCCCCATCTCTGAAATGCTGAAGCTGTTATAGTTCTGAGAGGTGTTGCCCATGTTCTGAACCCTCCCCACATTAATGATTCAGATAAAGCATTTGTGGGGGCTCTAAGATCACACTGACTTTAATGAAAATTTCAGTATTGGCCCACGCTGTGTTTTTGGTTCAGAAAAATAGTACTTTACTCTATAAAGAAGCGATGGGACAGTCTTTAGATCTTGTTATTTTGTTAATAGCTGGATAATTTCCCATATCTTCATGTTTGCACCTGCCCAGAGAAGCACTTAAACTGGTTTATAACTTCAAGCAATCAAGTAGCCTGGAGAGGTTTTTCATGCTCTTAATTCCATGTGTAATTAAGATGAAATAAGCCTTAGGTTGGGTTCTTTGAAAATGTCCTTCAAGGAGAACAATAACCTGATCCAACAGCAGAATAATCAACTTTGTTATGACAATAAGTCAGCATGTACCTGCTGTGAAGCTTTGTGGACTTCTTGCCTTGCATCTGATGTTTTAAGAGCAGGAAACAAATACTTAAAGTCTCTCACTGTGGATAGAATGGAAATGAAAGAAAAACCCTTCAGACTTTTTGCAATGATTTTACAATGTTTGATAGGAGGAGAAAATGGGGGACAAGGTGGAGGGGGAGTATAATGTGAAGGCATTTGGCTTTGGTTTGTCATTTTCTGCACAAGACACCTGAGACAGCGCCTCTGCATTCCACCTGCAATCTCAAATGCCCCAAAGGCCTTTTCTCCTCACCTTTAAAAACAAACCCTGTCTTGATGTCTCTCATTCACAAAGACAGATGAAAATAGCTGAAGGGCAGGGAGCTTGCTTAGGGTGATATACAGGGGAACCTGCTGTCAGTAATTATTACTTCAAATAATAACAGAAAGGGTAAAGCAGTCAATTCTGGATGTGAACAAGTGCTGAATATTTACATCTGCTGGCTAAAGCTAATTGGAACTGTGGGTCTTTGCCCATGAATTGGGACAATTTGTACTCGGAATAAATTCAGTAGCAAATCTCTCATTGACTTCAATTATGTAGGATGAAAGTCTAAAGTAGCAAGCAGCCATGAACTGTATGTAGGTTTGAAAAGGGAGATTATATTAGGAATGTGGTCAAATGGAAATGAAGAAATTGAGAAGGTTTTCTACTTGTTCTTGCTGGATGCATTTAGATATTTGTGCAAAAACTACAAAAATAATGCTGCAGATTGAGTCCTCTGGGTGTTTCTGAGCCCTCTCCTCTGGTTTTGGAATGAATAGGGGGAAAACTCTTTGCTTAGGAAGTGTTTAATGTTCTGGTTCATCTGGTACTGAACCCCTTTGAAGTGACAGGGCCCTCAGCATATGATAAACAGCCATTAAGTTATCCTGCTCTGTGTTTTAAAAATGTTTTAGTGCCTATGGAGGGATCTGACCCTGCTCTTCACATCTTGGATTTGGTCAATATATTGCTCTGTTACAAAACCTGAAAGAGACTTTCTGCCCCTCCAAATATGAGTTTTATCTTCAATTTTTAAATACCGATTTTTTTTTTTTCCAGAGCTAAAAGTTACCATCCAGAAAATTTTGAATGCTTTTATAAATAAAGATTGAATACGTTATTCTTAATAGTCTTGCTAAGGCACAAATTTTTGCTTAAATTAGCAGATGGGATGGAGCAAGGAATCAGTTCAATCTGAAGGTTAAGCTCAATATCAGGATTTCAAAAGCTATGAGAAACTAGTCAATGAAAGAAGAGAAAATTGGTGAGTGTTGCAAGCAGACATTAATTGTTCTTGATCTGAGCATGGACCAATTAAAGTGATATTATGCATGTTGACTCCGTTTTGATCAAGTCCTATCACTGAAATGATCTGGGATGCTTTGACTTATTAGTACTTCCCCACCCATGTTTTTGATGTATCTGAAGGCTGTGAATTCCCAAACTCTGCAGAGGGGCTAGAAATGAACGTTCTTTGACTAGGGTTCTTTTTTCCCCCCTAGTGTTAATTTCCAGCACCATCTAACAGTAACAACCTTTCTCCTAAGAAAAATGTTAATTAAAATCAATGTTGTCCTCAATTAAATTGTCAGATTACTCGAAGCAAGTATCTCAGTGTAGAAGGGAAGATGCTAATTAATACAATAAATTGTTTTAATTTCTGTCTCTTAAGCAGATCACCACACTGTTACCGTTGTGACTGAGATGGGAATTACTGGCAAACCATTGTTTGAACCCCATAAAACCTGCTAAATGAGCTCACTGAGAGACCTTGTACTGAACCCAGAACATGATATTCATATTGTACATGACAGCTTTTCCATGGGAGGGTAAGAAGCCCAGACTCTTGTGCAGTGTTTCTTATTGGAAATTTTTAATGTTTTCAGCCTGACATCCCCTCTGCATGTGCAGAAGCTGCATTTTCATGCATTTTGTCGTAAAAATAACAGAGAAAATTTACCTGCAGTCCTAAGAACCATTAGCACTAGAAGGAGTTCTGGATTGCAAATGTCTTTACCAGTGCTGAGTGATAAATCCCCCTTTATTATTCTGCTTTTGATTTTTCTCCTGGCTTGACAAACTTCCCTCAGCCAGTCAAATTGCTGGGATAGGTGAGAACATCCTGGATACTGCATGTAACAGATTTTTGCCTTTGGGGGGTTTAACATGACCCTTCAAAATCTGGAAATGCTAAGGTGAGAGGTGTGGACAGCCCATTCCTTACATAGAATTAAAATGTCATCCTTGCATTGTTTGAAGTTGTTTAAATTCCATTTTACTGTATCCTGTCTTTCGAAGTAAGGAGCTGAGTGTGTGTAAATTCCTGGGGGAGCTGCAGCCTGGTGCCCCAGCTGTGCCGGTGTCAGCTCCTCACATGCTGCACTTTGGGTTTGCCTGCCTGACGGAATTGTGGACTTGATTCAAAGGCAGCTATCCCGGAAAATTCTGCCATTTGCTTATTTTAGCAGCTTCTCTTTCAAAATTCGCAGCACAACAGCGAACTTTCAGTCATTCAGACTTCATTGCACAAAAAATAGCAATTGTGTTTATTATTATTATTATTACGTAAATTAAAAAAATTACTTGACGGGATTTTTACCCTGACATTCCCCTAATTCGGGGTTTCTGTCTCTCAGAGTCCCATACCAGGGTTTAAAAGATGAGATGGAACCTGTGGCTCGCTCTNTACTGTGCTGACCAAGCACAGGTTTGTGCCTGCTGGTTCACAGCACTAATCTGGGCTGGGTCCCACACCTCTGGAATCCCTGAGGTGCTTGGAACGTGGGCACTGATTCCACCAAACCACTCAGTGCCTTTCAGACTTAGGTTTCTGATTTTCTTAGGTAGCAACCTGGCTGGTTAAGTGTACAAAACTGCACCACTAAAAGAAAAGACAGGATTATTTTTTAGTATTCCTGGCCACTAATTTAGAAAGAAGATGAGCAGATGGAGTTCTGTGCAACTGCCACGAGCCAGAACCTCTGTTAAAAATGCCTTCACTCTGCTGGGATATAGAAGCTATATATTAATGAATGATTTAATTGGAGTGCTTAAAGACTCCACATTTAACTGCTGGCTGCATGAAATGGAATGTTAGAAAGCAAAGTAAATACAGAGAAAGTGAAATTCTGAAGACAGCTTTTGAAATTAAAAGGAACTCATTGTGCTTAACATGCGTTTACTGCCTTAGTTTTCTGAAAAATATCATCAAGGCTGTGAGGAAACTCAGAGGGAAATGCAATCTTATGTGGCCAAATTCACTGTTTCATAATCATTTTGAAAGCTTGTGTAAAGTTCAGTTAGCAGTTGAAGTTCTGGTAAAATTTCATGCTGAATTTTGCACAGACATAAGCAAAAAAAAAGTAAAATGAAAGATGAGAAAATGAGTCCCCATTAGCTGTTTTCTCTTGGTGTTTTCATACTACTAAGCCTCAAAGATGGAATTTTTCTCTCCTGTGTACTAAACCTAACACTTTCATAAGATAAGTTTCAATGAGAATAATTGTAGCATTTTTTTAATAAAGGTTGCTTTTAAGAAAAACAGATTTAAAGATTTGAGTAAAAAATAAAGGCTTTGGATGATTTCATCTTCTAAACTGCTAATGTTGCTCAGCTTCTAACTTTAGATGTAAGTGTAGTCCAAAGCACATATTTGGGCTTATTCAGTCTTTCCATTTTGGGCTGCATTTTGTGGATGTTGATCACAATAGTCTTAACACACAGAGACAACCTTCATCTCACAAAATTGCATGGGTTTGGGCAGTCTTTTCTGATGCCACCAATGTTCTTCCTGTTGGACTTTAAAAAAAATAAAATGTTCAGATTTGTTTTGTGTTCTAAGTGAAAATTTGAGCATTCAGATTGGTAATTCAGTAGGGAATCCAAATATCCAAGAGTGCTGGCTCCTGCAATAGCCATGCTCAGTTTCTAAGACCTTACTCTCCAAATACTCTATTTTTACTCACTTTTGATTTACTGAACTTTCATCTGCTTGGTCTAAACTTGCCCTTGTTTTGGAAAGTTCCATGACAAGCATCCAGCTAACTCCATGACTTTCTGCATAAGAATGTGAGGAAAATTGTATTTTCTGCTCTTCAGAATATGTTGGCACTTTTTTTTTGTGTTACATAAAACTAAAAACCTCCCTTAAAGCATCAGGCTCAGCAGGAGGCAGGAGTATGAGTAATCTTCACTTTGCCTTGTTTGAAGCAATTGGTTTTGAAATAACAAAGCCATGCAAACCTGACAATACCTGTTTGTGGGAGCCTGGCAATATGTTCATTTACTTGACATCAGAGAGAGAAGCACAAAAACGCTGTGAATGTTTCTTAAGTGCTGGAGAGAAACTGAAATATTTTTCTTCACGGGACTATCGACCATTTTAACTTATATAAACTCCTCTTCCATACTGTCTGCTTAAAATTATGTACGGAAATTTTAATAATTTAATATTTAATGATTTAATTTAGTCTACCTCAGAGCTAGGGAATGATGGAACAAGTACTACAGGCAGTGAATTTCTCAGCATGAGTTTGGGGTGGCTTCACAAGTGGGAGTGCTGAAAGTGTGTTAATGTGGGTAGAAGTTATGTACCTGTTAAGAACCTGCATTCCTGTAATAATTCTTTCATTGAAAACTGCTGTGAAATCAGTGAAATGAGACCTGGCAAGGAGAGGTAATATCTTTCTTGTTCAGTAGGAGGGGAAAGATATCCCTCTAAATATTTCTGAATGTTGCTGGGAAAACGGAGTCGGTCAGTGGGAGCTCTATAGCATCTCATCCCATAAAATTGCCTTTTACACATTTTTAAAAATCAGCTGAGCCCTTGCAGGAACTGCAGGATAAACCCAAAAGATTGGCTCACCACTGTGGACATGCAGATATTTCTTTGCTGAGTCACATTCAGCCATGGAATAATTAGAATTTTTTTCTGTGCACTGAACAGCCATCATCAGGGAAGGTTCTTAGCATTCATTACTAAATCTTTAATTATAAAGTAGTTCTTGAACAACACTCACCTCTAGTATTGTATAAAAGTAGAGGTTTTTTTTCCTGTTTATTTTCACCTAAAAGCTGCCATCTGGATCTCTCAGGCGGGGTGAACTGGTGTATTTTGAAGTTCTGATGAGGCACTTGCTGAGGATCTTTATATTATTGGCACTGCACCTGAATGCACAGAACAAGACATCTGCTTGCAGAGCTAAAATTGTATCTGTCAGACTTCAAGAGGCAAAACCATCAATGCTGAGAGCTAACTGCATAATACTGCCTGACCAATCTCAGGCTTGCTGTGGATCTTTAGCAGGATAAGAATCATGGATCTTTTCGGTTCTTGTTGTGTTATTCCTAAAAGTGTTTGTTCTACTAAAAATTTGGCTTCTTAAGACAGATTCTCAGGTGCTATTAATTGTGTCATGTTGTCTGGCACTGCCTGGATATTGATCTTTCCAGTTCTTTCTAAGGCACAATTTCTAGAAGTTCAAACATGTGGAGCTGGATCAGTAAGGGCAGGAGCAAAACGCAAAAAAAAAAAAAAAGAACTTCAGTGTCATAAATAGAAAATAATAAGGACTCACAGCAAATTATTCTATTTCTGCAATGAAACAAGAGCAGAAGCTCCTTCTAGTTTCCATAAACTTTGATTTCCCAGTTGTTTTTTTTTTCTGACTTCCCTCTCACCGAATACAGAGAAAACTGGGTTCTTACTACAGAGCCATAAAAATGCCTGCAAGGTTAGATTTAGTGCCACATGCAGCCTTTTATTCTTTTTCAAGCATTGTGCAGAGCCAAATGCACTGAAAGTGGGTAGAGGTGGTTGTGCAAAGAGACTGGCCCAGTGTGTCACACCTGCTTGCTGTAACATCTTTTGCTTCACAAGATTTTGAACAACACAAATTATTTTCTTTTTAAATGGAAATAGGAAGAAAAGCATCAAAAAAGCTACTGAGAAGGGCTGGAATTTACGACAGGGTTTTATAGAATCAGGTAGCATTATTACAATAAGAGTGTAAAGAGACTGTATGTAATTTCTGCTTCATGCGCTGTACTTCCATCATGATGCACAGAAATTGAATTGGGGCACAGGCACTCGAGTAACAGCATGTCTGCACTGTGAACAATTGCCTATCTAGGCAAATCTGGCTGCAAAGGAAGATGAATGATGCCTGGTAAAATGGGAAACTCAGTAATTCACACAATAACCCAGTCAGAAAAACTAAAAAGCTGAAAACCCCAAGGCAAAGCAAGAAATCCAGAAGATGAACAACAAAGATGTTTAAAGTACGAAATATGAAAAGAATGTCTTTAATTTTGATTATTCATCATCAGGCTTCAGTACCAGATAAGATTTATTAATGCCTGCTGCACTAGGTGGAGAATAAACCAATAGAGAAGAAAATACCACATGAGGATTAGTCTAAATCATGTTTTCAGGATAATCTGAATCCAGCAGGTCCTCCAGGTGGAGCATGTAGTGCAACAAGCTCAAAAGATGAAATCTGTTTGAGTGCCAAGCAAAAGATACTCTAATTATTGTTGAGCATATAATATCTCATTATAATTTTGCATTATGTGGTCATTGCCCCAAAGACCTCTGGGGACTGTGGTGGTGTGCATGTGCTGCCTCCTCTGGTCCCAACAAGTGGAGTTTTTATCTCCTGGTGATTACCTAACCAGCCTTCTGCAGTTTGGGCAGGGGCTGTGCTGGAACACAGAATCACAGAACCACACCACCTTTTTTTGCTTTCTAAAAATTGCAAGGAAGAGCGATAAAGAAAATAATCACAGCCTAATTTTTGGAAGTTATATTTAAGTGGTATCCTATAGATGGCAATACAGTGTAAAACTTAATTAAAAATCTTACTGCAAGAGGTTTAGTGGCTGTTAAAAAGAAGAATTTTTTTTTCCCTTTTACATGATCTCCTTGTTGATTCTATTTGAGCATAGTTGATTCTTTGATATAGGAGAGTCTTTATATATTAAAATGAGAGATTTGTGAAATACAACAATATTTTTTTTTAAAGAAAGTCTATTAAATACAGTTCTTTCTGTGATCTAAAACAATAAAAATCCCCTTCTCCCCACTAGACCCATATGCCCTCTGAAAATACACATTCAGGACGAAAATCACACCAAAGCTGGACATACCTGATATCTAGTCCAGATAAAACTGGGGGCCCTGATGACTTCTGAAGTAGGTTCCTGATAGAAATTTTTGAGGAAGTGATAATTGTTGTGAGTGAAGACAAGCCATTTCTGAGCACTGTGAAAGTTCCATTCTGGTGTTGAGGGGGTAGCACAGAGGCTCTGGGAATCCAAATGGTCCATGACAGAAGCTTTGTATGCACTGCTAGAAGGCTGAATGGCTACAGATTTTAAAATGGAATAATTTTTTGAGAGATTTCTTGCTACCTGTTGATTGCAGAAAGCTGAAAGATTGGACAAAAGTTTTCTGTAATACCAATAAAACTCACTGAAACATGAATATTTCAGGCTTTTGATTCTGAATTCTCACAGCATCTTCTCTTAAAGGCACGATGTGTCTGGAACAAATATTCAGGAAGTCCTGTAGAACTTGTACCACCTCTGTTTCCTTTCCTAATTATTTTAATTTTTTTTTGTCTATCCTTTGCATGTTACTTTAAACTGTTTGGTGAAGTAGTGGCCATTCAGGTTTCATTCTTAACACAGATAGAATTTAAGTACCTTTCTATCACATTCAACACGAAAAACACCAAAGTGTATGTCTTGGTATTTGTCAATCCCAGTTTAAAAGAACAAACACAAACCAAGCCAACACAAACCCCACCCCCCCAAAAAAAAAAACCCTCGCCAAAACCAAAAACCAAAAACCAAAAACCAACAGCCAAAATCAAACAAAATATTTTGTCTTCTACTTACACCATATTTTTAGAAGGCATATCATATCTCAGGAGAGAACACGTCATTTAAGAAACAGTGAATCCAAATTTCTAAATGTTTCTCGAATTTTATGTGATGTTTACATGTTTGGAAATAATTTTTTCAACAATTGAAATAAGTCATGAATCACTAATAATGTCAGTGTAACTGACCTATTCATATTCTGTCACCTTGCTCTTCTACAGACAGGAAAAACCAATTTAAACAGGTGATCCTGAACACCAAATGTCTGAGGAGTTAAATGTGTTCATTTCCTGTTGTCAGATCACCTGAGGTATGATTGAATTTCAACTGTAAGCTGAGACTTCATTAGGAAAGCTTCCTGAAAAGCTATTTATACAGGAAATGTAAAATTAATGATTTTTGTGACACAGCCATCTTTCCCCCCATGTTTCTGCTGTGTATTTAGGTTTTCCTTGGCTGTGAGCGCTGGCAGCTCCCATGGTTTAAACCCAGGTACAACCCAGTGCCACACAGCAGCCCCGGGGGACGTGGAGGAGAATTGGGAAAAGAGATAAAAGTCCTAGGGATGAGATAAGTTTAATAGCCGGAATAAAACCAAACAATATAATAATATTAATTATGAGGAGAAGGGAGACAACAGAAAGAGAGAGAAGAAAGTAAAGCCTAAGGAAAGCAAGTGATGCACAACTGCTGAGCATCCTCTGGCCAAAGCCCAGCCTGCCCCTGAGCAGGTTTTGGACAGGACACGGAGCCACGGTGAGGAATAGCCCAGGCCAGCTGTCCTGGCCGTGCTCCCTCCTGCTTTCTGGGGCGCCTCCTCCCTGCCAGAGCTTGGGAACTCAGAAGTCCTGGGCTGAGAGCAAGAACTGCTGAGCAGCAACTAAACATCAGCGTGTTCTCCATGTTATTCTCATCCTGAATCTACAGCACAGCACTGTACCAACTGCTAGGACGAAAATTAATTCTATCCCAGTTGCAACCCGGACAACATTAAAAATTACCTCATTTTTCTGGCACAAGACACTAGATATCAGTTATCTAATAACTGATGGTTTCTCATGGTGAACCAGTAGAACTGAACTGGCCAGGCTACCCCCTGCTGTATTTAAAAGCAATTTTACTTCGGAAGTTCAAAAGTATCTGAACTTAATGTATTCTTTCAGGAAGAAATAATTCTGTGTAAAAGGAGACAATCACAAAGGATGTGAATCTTTCGCAGAGACTTGAATGAACAGAAGTTAACAATGCAGGCTGGAATTTTGGGGAAAAAAGGTAAAATGGGTGACTTTTCTGCCCTGAGATATTAGAAAGGAAAGGGCTCTGTTAGGGTTTAGGATTTCCCTCCCCACTGAGCTAGATGAACAACAGAAAGGCCCCCGATTTTTCCTTCTCCCCCACCCTCAGCACATATCACCAGTCCATTTCCTTAAGTGATCTTTTTGTTGTCTGGGTATCTGTATGTTTGTTTTCTTTCTCCTTTTCTCACAGGAGTCATTCTCTATTAGACAACAAATTCTGAGTAGCTTCCCTTCTCATTTCTTATTTGATTAGCATAGCTGTGTTCTGTAGTGAAATATTGTGGAAATATCTATATCCAGAAATGTTAAAAAATACCCAACCAAACAAAACCAAAAATAATTTGTAAAGATGCAACAACACTGCCTTGCAACGTTAATCTTGTTAATTAAACGAAAAATATTGAGAAAATGAAGATGTGAAAGGAACTGTTCTATTTATTTGCATTGACTTTCAGTTAGGAACTGTCCACCCATAGAGTTACATTAAAATGCGCTGAGTATTTCACTTAAAGGTAAGTCAGTTATGCAGATGTTTATCATGGTCCCAAAAGGCAGCATATGGTTGCACACTGAGATGAAAATACCAAAAGGCACTAAGTACATGCTTAAATCTTCTGAAAACAACTATTTTCTCTCTGCATGCAGGAATGCTGGAAGGTTTTTTTATTACAGAGAATATTAATCACAGCAGAATCAGAACTAAATATGTATCCTGATATTTTAAGCAACAACCATTCTAGGAATAGACACAAAAGGTCCGATTTTAGCATTAAACTTTATCCATCTTATTTGATCATCTTTGCTTCTTTTATTTTTCCCCTGATACTTTTCAAATGACTCTTCCTTTATCCTCTGATCTCCTTCATGCTTTCATTCTGGCCCCGGCCCTTTTATCACTTTATTACACTTCTATGTCTATGAGTTCTGTTTTACTTCTTGTTCAAAGGACCCTCATTTTGATCCAGAAGGGAGGGAGGAGAAAAAAGAGAGGCTTCCTTTCAGTTTTAAAAAGTTACTGATAGGAGATCTGAGAGCTTCAAACAAGCCTCTTTTTACTGTTCTTTGCAGTTAGTTTTCTTCTGATCTCACATTGCAGTGATCTTTGTTTCCCTCCTCCTTTCTTCCTCTCTGTGTATCTGTCAAACGGATGAAGAATCTCTTGCCCCTTATCTGCTGTTCCTCCCTTTTCCAAGATGTTCCTCATTTATTGTTCTGAGGATGTGCTGTGGTTAAACTGCAACAACCAAGAGCAAGCACTTTGTCTGCAACAGCCCTTTACTTTTGGTTGCACAAAGTTTCCCAAATAAGAATCATCTCTGTACCCTTTTTGCTGTGGAATCCCAGTTTTTCTTCCTCCAACCCAATGATGTGTTTGGTACTTCTCTTTCTGAAGAAACTCTTATTCCACAGAGAATCTTTCATCCTGGGGGACATAGTCCTGGAAATACCTGGAAAATTAACAAAGAGATGTGAGATAATGGCAGCGTTGTATTATTTTCNGAAGAAAGTTTGGGGGTATCTGTGTATACAAATATGTATCTGTGGATATAAGTTTTTGTGTGCACTGAGAGATCTGTCACATAAATTTGGTGGGCAGAGCAGCAGTCAGTAGGTTTCGAAATTTAAATACAGGCAGCTTACAGTTTCATAATTTCAGGAATTCAGATGTCACAAGTGACAAAATGTTCAATATTTTAAGTCTCAAACTGACAACAAACCACCTGTGATTTAACAAATGAGACATCAATGTTTGGGGTTAGTGCAGTATATCTTTAAGACATAAATATTGAGGAGGGGAAAAAAATAACCTTTTTTTTCCCCTGAATTTGCTGTTTCTTTTCCCTTTAGAAGTCATTATAGCTAATTACCAACAAGGATTAGCTTTTTCAGTAGGTTATTCTTACAATGTGTCATTTTGAGCTAAACTCTGAACAAATGCAATCATCTAAGAGAGAAAACAGAGATTAATCAGCTAATAGTGAAAGAAACTTGATTACACAAAAGTGGCAAAGCATAAACCCCCTTGCATTTGCAACCCATAAAATATTAATTAAAATAATTAAGATTAGGGTGTAGTGCCTGTAAAGTTCTTTGTTTCCTACTCCACTTTTATTTTAGCCCTCTTGATTTGCTTTACTTGGAGAGACACTTGGACTGTGTCAATCACACACTGGAGCAGCCTGGGATAATCCGAGTTCTGTTGTTCTCAGCTCCTGTGAGCTGGAAAGCTTCCAATGCCTTGGAAGAGATGATCTGGGACTTTTGATTGGGATTTTAGTGCTAATACTGTGAGGAGATGGGAACAGCACCAGGTGAGAAAGGAGATTTCCTGTGGATGAGGGCAGTGAGACAATTAAATCCAATTATCATTTTTTAAAAAAACCCTTCAAAAACCCCCTGCAAACAAACCAAAACCAACCAAAAATCCCCATCTACCATCCCCATGGAACCTCCCCCCCAAACCCTCAGCACTCCCACATTGCTGCTCTCCCCAGGTCATGGAGGGAACAAAAGGAAGATCTCTTGTAGAACAGAAAGAGAAGCCAACCTTATCCTCCTGAGGGAAGGGAGAGAAGAGAAGAGAGAAGAGAAAGAGAAGAGAAGAGAGAAGAGAAAGAGAAGAGAAGAGAGAAGAGAAAGAGAAGAGAAGAGAGAAGAGAAAGAGAAGAGAAGAGAGAAGAGAAAGAGAAGAGAAGAGAGAAGAGAAAGAGAAGAGAAGAGGAGAAAGCTGTGGGTAAAGGAGGGAACAAAATTGGGCAGTGGAACAGAGAAAGGTCTTTGGAAGTCTCCTGGTTTGCAGTGTGAATAGTGTGGTCTGTTTTTATTAATTATTATTTTTATTTATTTATTATACTTTTATTTAATTGTGTTTTAGCGCCTGGCAGTGAGAGCAAGCCTTACCTCAGGCAGGTGCCAGCAGCTCGGGATCTCTGGGCAGCTGAGCAGGGCAAACCAGGGTAGAATATTCCCAAGGCATAAAATCAGGGTAAATCAGCTTGGAATTCTGCTGTAGGGAAAGATCACTTGATCTTGTGGACTTAACCAGCTGCATTTTAGCTAATTAGTGTGCCCCCCTAAATAGGTTTAGGAGGAAATTACCGGCTGTCCCAGATGAGAAGCTATCATGCCGTCTTACTTGGTATCACACACATTTTATTATAGAAACCTGTTCTATTTAGATGAAACGTGCTTTGGTGTTTAGCAGAAAATTTAAGAGAAAACCCATGTGTCTGATCTTTTAACTTATGATTTTTTTAGATAAAACATTAAGCAAAGTGAAAGTTTTTCCACCTCTTTTCTGTCTTTTCTCCTGCACACAGAGTGACTCTGGCAGGAATCAGTGATGCTCAGCATGTCTGGGAGCACATCAACAAATCCTATTAACCCCAGGACTGCTGGAGTGCCTGTGCCCAGAGAAATGAAACCCCACACGTTTTTTTTGGATGCAGGAAGGGATTATGGTTTTGTTCATGAAGGCTTTACTTTCTAAAGTCTGGTTGTTTAGCCCAGGAATTAATCAGAAATGAGATGGAATTGGTTTTGAAGAGATGACATGACAACCACAGCTAAAAAACCTTTCAGGTTAGCAGAAGTGAGTGAGTGAAAGTGCTTTCAGTGACTAACCAGGTAGCAAGAAAACAGCCATTTGTTTTCCCTTTTTGGAGAGTGCTGTAGAGAGGATAAGTTGAGATTTGACTGTGCAGCTTACGGTATGGGGAGCAAAAGCTATAATGTACATCTGCAGGCTGTGCTGACTTTATATTCCGGGTACAGATTTTCCTCCTCGTGGGGTCTGGTTGTGCACTGGAAGTGCAGAGAGCTGCAGATAAACAGCTTGGATTGCAGCTCTGCTCAAGTCCTCCTAATGGGGTGGGCAGGTGGAAAGGGCAAAGCCACCAGAGGAAGGAAAAGCAGAAATGCAGAAACGAGCCCTAATGGACTCTCCAGGGGTGTTCAAAACCTCGCTCTGTTTAAACTCTCATTATCTTGGCCTGCCAAGGTCTTCTGGGGCCCTGGCCTGGGGTGAGTACAGTGCCCACAAAGCTGGATAAGCTCGCTGGTGCTTGATCTATTCTTGGGTCACCCACAGGCCCCTTCCAGTTGTTTTTATTTCTAAACCTCTGCTGCTGTCAGTCGTGCATGCCCTCAGAGCACGGGATTTTTTAACTTTACCCAAACTGATTCTCCCTGCACAATTTGTCAAAGGGATGAATCAAGAAGTAAAAAATCTAAAAAAAATCTCTATGGAAATTCTGTTTAATATTGACAAATACCTTAAAGCAAGCTTACTTAAGGTGCTGAAAAAGACAACAAGTGCTAGCATTTTATTGATTGCAAAATGAAAAAAAACCACCTTTGGCAATGCTAAACAGGAAGTTTTCACTAATGGTTAAAAAACTAATTTGCTGTAGTGCAATGCACTCTCCAAATCCCTATTCTCCTCTGGTGATTGATCATTCCTCATCCCATGGCTGGCTGAGCAATTACGGATCTTTTTCATTTGGTCAGCAGGATGCTTCCTTGCTGTATCTGGGGCCGTAGGACTTGTAGCAGAGCACATCATCATGCCTCTATAAATCAAAGTATATGTTACCTAGCTCCCTGAACACAAGAGACTCAGGTTTGTAGGTGCCATTACAGCAAAAGATAATCCATGACAACAAACATGGGGAGTGCATATGTAATTTACCTGTCACCATTCACCCTCCAGTGCACTCCAGTAACAGATTTTTGGCACAACTTTTTAACTGAAAGGCCTTTTAAAGTTGCACCCAAATCTGTGGCATTTTCCACTTTCAGAAATATTTGATGTTTAATTTTCTTTTCTCTCTCTCCCTTTCTGTTCATCTTTGGCAGTGGAAAGTAAAGAATGGCCAAGGCGGTGACCTGAGAGGCTCACACAGAGCAGAGCTAGGCGCAGAAATACGATGTTCATTTTACCCTCACATTGTGGTGCCTGGGACTTTGCTGTCCTGTTTCATGCTCTGTGCACTCATCACGCCCTCTGCAGCAGCTCTAAAGCAATCTCTGCAGTTCTGCAAATTCCACATTTTTAAAAATTTTCCTCCTTGCTACAAACTCGTGAATTTAGGGATTCCCTTTTTCAGTGAGATCACTCTGAATGCTGGCTCCGAGTTCTGATGTTTGCACCTGAGCTGCCCTTGGCCTGGAGGTGTGGTTGTTTGGCTCACTGGGTCATGCCTGCTTTTCCCCTGTGCCCTGACAACCTCTCAGTTCTGTGTTGGAG
>WBMY01017833.1:278699-295450 GCA_013397315.1 Donacobius atricapilla
CTGCTGTGAGGCCTTGAGATCAGAAATAGAATAAACACCTTTGCAGAGCGAGCCACAGGTTCCATCTCATCTTTTCAACCCTGGTACAGGACTCTGAGAGACAGAAACCCCTAATTAGGGGGATGTCAGGGTGAAAATTCCGTCATTCTGTGTTGATATTTCTATTTCTCTATTTAGGCCCCCTCTGCTTTCTTTTTTCAGAACTTAATTCAGCTTCTCCTTTCCCTGTTCCATCTCACTTTAAGCCAACAATTATTTTGTTTGCTGCAAGGCCTAACAACTTGATATGATAGAATACATACAGTGGTATTTTTTCTGTATCCTACCCAGGCAGGGTTATGCTAATAACAATAGTGAGCACACTTATACAATTTGAAATAATTGCACAGAGATTAACTAATTATTCAGCACAGGAGGTAAATTAAGGAAGAATTATCACTTGTTTTTAAATAGAATGAAAACTGAAGTGACTTGCTCAAGTTCTGCAGTGAGTTGAGGTAACAGTGGGTATTGCAACTATTTTATTTTATTTTATTTTTTGTGAAATCAGCTTATAATGCTTTTGGAGACTCAGTGCATTTTAACAGCTTACTATGTCAGTGCTGCTTTAGCTGTGCATCTATGAAGCATGAGTGTTTTCTATAATTAAACCTGTGAACACCTAATTTAAAAATTGCTGGATAGACTGGATTCACTTTGATATAAAGGAAGTTTAGGCTATGCCAATACAGGCTGATTGTATAAATAACAACATATAAATCGACTGATTCTAGATTTTGCTTTGGTTGTGTTGAAAACTATCATTTTATCCTTCAGTATGACACAACTGCTACTTCAAAAAAATACAGTTCAAAAATCTAACTAACATTTCAGTCTAGGGCATTGCTAAAAAAAAAAAATGAAGGAAAAGAAACTTAATAAAAAGGGTTCTAAAATAAAGAAAATTGTTCTCTCTCTCTGTTTCCTGTGCTGCTATTTCAGGACAGTAAAACATTTCATTAACTTTAAACAAAATTGGTTAATTTTACATGAACGTGCGAGAAAAAAGCACAAGGTTTTATGCAGAGTTCTGCCTGAAGGCATAAAGCAGTACCTGGGATCCCCAGAGCAGCCCTGCACTCTTCAAAGGTTGTGGAAAATTATTCTACACTACCATTTTGCTGCACAATAATGTTTCTGGGCATCTTCCTAAATGTAGTAGTTTGTGAAATTACTAAAAATGATTTTTTTATTTTATTTTTTTTTTAATCTGCTTTGGATTCTATCCACTTAATCCATTACATGTGGTCTCCTGGTTTGTGAGTGGATATTTTATTTGCTCCAGCCTGCCACAGAAGTACTAATTGAAAATATATGTAGAAGCGGGCCCAGGACTGACTCGTCTAGAACTCTGCCTAAAAAGCTTTTCTGGTGAAATCAAACTCTTGGGCACTGCACATATGTGAAGCTTTGTGCCCATCTCTTGTCTTCATCAGCCCCAAATTTCGCAGTTTGCTCACGAGAGTGTCCAGAGGGACGGCCTCAAGTGCAGAGCTGAAGTCAAGACAGGTTGTCTCCAGTGCCTGCCCCTTATCTGCCAGAGCCATTATCCTGTCATGAAAGGAAATTGGATCGTTTTGATGAGATTTGTTCTTGACAGATCCATGTTAGCTGCTTTTTATCACGTTTACTATCCTGTAGGTGCTTTTAAATTGACTCTTAAGTGATTTGTTCTGGTATCTCTCTCTGAACACTGAAGTTACACTGGCTGATCTATAATTTTCTAGGCCCTTTCCCTCATTTTGGGAATACCCATGAAGTTTGCCCTTCACCAGTCCTTTAGAAATACCCCTTCCCTTTATACCTTCAACAAATTCTTGAAAATAAGCTTTAATGACTCACAGGTTGCATTGGCTGCTTTCCTGTGTACCCCTGGGTGAACTGAATCTGGTCCTGTCTACTTGGATGCATTTAATTTATCCAAATATTTTTCACAGCTTCCTTTTTGTTTCTTTTTTCTTTTTTTTTTAGCACCATGACCTATCCATCTGCTCTAATGCACAGAATCTTTTAAACTAACGACTGATATATTCTTTCAGAGGTTTACATGCATGTATTATAAACATCCCATTGTACATGTACAACCCATTTTATTCATTTTATTAATGTTCCTCCCATTTAAACCCTCAAGATGAGCTTTACAAGGCATTTGAATTATTTTCAAATCATACAGCTACACGCAGGAACAAGGAAATTGCATTACTGGGGAAATCACAGTTACTGAAAGCTGTCTGTGATCTAATAGCAGGTGACAATATATTTTAAGCAGGAGTGCAAGTGAAGAGAGGATAAACCCTCCATTTCCAAACCCTTTCCAGGAGTAACTGAAAAGTAAGTTTAATTCTGAGCATGTGGTTTTTCTAATCAAAACTCAATTTATTTTCAATGTCTGCTTCTGTCAGTTGTAAAGATGGATTCTTCTTGAAGTTAGGTAAAATGTTGACTGTTTGAATTTAAACTTTAGCTCTATCTTTATTATGTGTATTTAAAAAAAGAAAGAAAAAAAAAATCCAAGCAGTGTCGCCCTGATTTTTCAGCCTTCTGTTTGTGTCTCACAGTTCATAGGTTTTTTCTTGCACACAGGTGTTATAAATAGAAGTAATGTTTTTGTTAGTTTAAGGTAGTTTATATTCCTTGTTTTTAGAGCTATGGACGGCTGATGGACAGTTGTCCTGACCAACGGGATGGGAAGAGGTGTCAACCTTCTCCCCCAGTCCCTGGCCTTTGTAGAAATACTATAAAAGTGGAGTCAGATTTTGTAATAAACAGTCCATGCCTTCTCACCAGAGTGAGTGTGTGTTTCTGTGTGTCGAACAACGACACAAGCAGTATTTACAGCTATTTTAAAATTTTGGGACAGGTTTTGCTTTTGGAGAGCAAATACTGGAAAGACCTTTGTAACGTGCTGTCTTGTGGGATTGTTTTCCCTTTGTTTTCTATATGCAGAAGGGATTTTTATCTCTGCGTGGGTCTCCAATTCAGATGCTCAGATGCATTCTCTATTGCTCAATTTAGACAAAACATTTGTTACTATGGATTTTCAAAATTGCTCAATTTTCCAGGCTTGTGCAACAATCTCCCCCTCCAACCCAAGGCAGTTTTTCAGCATTTCTCATCCATTGCAATTCACCATTTCTCCTGATGGCAGCAAGGAGAGTGCACAGCGTCCCTCAGAGCCGCAGAGACACTTCGTGGGACAATGAAAATCCTCAAGGACAATTTGTGTGCAGCCAATACTGACTCAGCTGAGTCCAAGGCAGCTTTGAAAACTACATGTAATCACTGTTTATTTTGAGCACAATGGCTTTCAAAGGTGACATAATCTGGGGAGAATGTCTATGGCTTTGTGGTGTTCTCTAAAATTTTCCAGATGGGTATGTGGTCCGGAATGCAGAACTAATGAGTGAATTTTTAAATAACTTTAAAATTATTACTCTGGGAACAGGTCTAAAAGTGATGCTTGTGTGTTCATAGGTGAAAGGTTCTTGCTCTGAATTTACTCTGGAGTACCTGAGTGCAGTAATTTTCTTGAAAAATGTCTGTTTATTGTGGCCCAGAAAGGCCCCTGTGAAGAGAAAAGGATGGAGGTATCTTTTCCCTCACTGTGTTTTGTCTTTCACTGGTAAAAAAACCCAACAGCAGCACATTGCCTAAACTGCAGGAAGAATAATGAGAATTTTGTCAGGTTTAGCAGCAACATTTTAGAAAAAAAGATTCTCCCAAGCATTTTGAGGGACTCTTTGGTGATTAGCAACTATTTAGATTAAAATAGAGAGATCAGCCATCACACTTCAATATCTTTAACACATTTCTGTATTAAAGTTCTGTAAATTTTTCTGGAGTCATACCTGACTATGAATACTCACCTTGCCACTTTCCCCACATGCTTTGTGCCCTGTAAACTGGCCCAGCAAAGGCCTGAGCTCCCTGTGCCAGGAAACAACTCTGTTCATTCCAGCTGATTGTAGCAGGATGGGCTCTCCCTGAGATAGTTGGGTTCTTCTGCTTTGCGCCATATTCTGGAACTTTGTTGGTTTGGGTTTATTTTTTAAATTATTAAATATAATTAAATATAATAAAATTATAATAAAACTAGGAAAAACCGGAATGTTTCAGTCTGCAAGCGGTGACTGGCTGGAGAAAGCTGTGGGTCCTGTGCATGTGAGAGATGCAGATTTTTCTTGGCTCAGAAAGATCTGGAATATGATATTCTGGCTGAGATACAGTAGGGTATTTAATCCACATGATCCTAAATCTTTCTAAGTAAGGGACTAGAACTTGGCTTTCACCCAGTCTAGGATATGCTTAATCTTTTATAGTGTCTTCCACACATTTTTGCCTGGCGATCAATATGTGCTATTGAAACAGAAATATTGCAGCTCTGGGGAAATGTCCCCACGGCAGAAATGCTTCTGTCAGTATTTTCTGCTTATTTGTCAGCAGCCCTTCAATCTGTTGGAGATTCCAGCTGTGGAAGCACTGAACAACTGAGGAGACACTGCAGCCTGTGACTGCAGCCTGTTTTACAAATTCAGAAGTCTCACAGTCAGTTTTGAATACTTAAGGAGTGAGATAGAGACCTCTAAAATATTGAGAAACCCAAAAGTTCAGGGACGTGTTTGCTAAGAGAGGGAGAGAGTGAATGTCTGAATTCTTGTTGAAATAATAGTATGGTAGGCTAAAACATTTTCCATGTAAATGCTGATATTTAAATCTTTTATTTCATATTCTACTTAAAAGGTAAGCTGTACTTGCAAGCTGGTAAGCGGCACAGTTGTCTTAAGTGACATCTCACTAAGGGCATTTCAAACTTCATATGCAGTGGTTTCCTTCCCTTTTCTGTGGCTGTCCACGGAAAAATATTCTGGCATTCCTTTTAATATCTGTGCACTTCTAAAGATCATTCCACTTATGTTCTGCCTAGTGGGAATGCAGATCCAACCTACAGCACGGCAGATCTAAATATGGAATATTTTCACCTTGCTTTTGGCTCAACGTGCTTCTGCAAATTGCAGCCTTGGCTCTCACGGTGCCATTATCTGCTTGCAGTTTGTTGAACTTATTCCTCCTGGAGGTAGAGCCCTTCACGTTCACCCACTTGCTCTCTGAAAAATGAGCAGAAAGTTTTTTGAATAACCAGTTATTGCACTGTGGTGCATTAGAAAATTCGCTTTTCCCCACAATTGCTGTGCTGTTCGTTTCCAGTGTAGCCAAAATTACAGGTTTACCTTGCCTTTTATATGCAAACTATAAGTTGTGTCTCAAATCCATGTGAAATAGTCATGGGTGTCATGAGTGTTAAGAAGAGTATTCAGGAGCCATAAAATGTGAGGGGGTTTGTTAATCAGGATGTAAAGAGTACAAGTTACTAGAATGAGGATAGAAATAGAATTGGCAAAAACCCATTTTTTTTTTAAATGGATCTCCTCTGTTTTTATTACTTTTTTTTTTTTTTATCCTTGAAACTTAGAGGAGCCATTTTGTGTTATCCTTGGGTCATGTGCAAGGTTGAGACCTTTTTTTTGACACTGTGTACTTAAAAAAACCAATTAGGTTAAATTCTTGTTGATATAATCTCCTTGTCAGTTCTGCTTTCACCTTTATCTTCTGCAAATCAGATGGAGCGAAAAAAAATATTAATACAGTGAGACCAATGGCAGGTACTTGGTGATTGTTCATGCAACGACCTGTCCATCACATTTAGCAATGTTTTATATAAATATAATAATATATATAAAATACATTTATTAAATAAAATGGTTAGCTGCTATGAACATAGAGTTTAGGAACTCATAGGAAGAGAAAACAGAACCCTTCTCATAAGTCCATCCATCAAGACTGAGCCTTTACCTTTTTCTTAATTGTTATTTTATTTTTTAAAACTGGACACCAGCTTTTACTGTGATATGAGAATTTGTGCTATTAGATCAAATAATATATTTCTCTATCATTTCCTTACTGTTGTCTTTTATAAAATGAGATTACTTTGTTAAAAAAAAAAATCAGTGGAAGGGAAAGAATAAAATTCAGTTTATGAAAATTTTGTTTTACACCAAGACAAAGAGAACGTTCGCCCTTCTCAACTAATTAAAAGTTCGTTCTTCAGTATAGAACATGAGTGGCTGTAAGTGTTGGACTCATTCTGCCACACTGATTATGTGGAATATTGTTGGATAAGATGTCAGGAGACAGGGCTGCTGTGCCTTTTTGTAAGGGATAATGGAGAGTAAAAAATGATAACAAGATAGCTTTATACAGAACATAATTTCAAGTTTAGGTATTGTGGCTATGTTACATTTTAGAAATATTTTTTTAAAAATTAATTTTACAAATATTTTAATTGAAATGTCTGTATTTAACAGTCCTTTTTATTTACAAAGTACCCAAAAAGGATTAGGGTGTGATTGCCTGGAGGAGCTCTCTTTTTGCACACCTCACTGCAATGCACAATTGTGCTATTGGGAGAGACAGGTCTTGGAATGATCCAGGGGTGTCACAAAAATGTGGAAATGACTTTGGATTTAATTTATTTACAACTTGTGATAGACATGAGCCCAGGGGGAAAAAAAAAGCATTTTTTAATTCATAAGCTACAAATACAAAATTTAATATTCTTAATATATCTAATATATAAATTGTAATTTTTAATATATGTCGCATAATGGATATTTAACAGTTGTAAATTTCCCTTAGAACAAAGCTCAAGGACTTGTAGCTCTGGAAAGCTTCCTGAAAATTAGCAAATTGTTTTCATCTGGGCAGAAATCAAAGTGGAGCAGCTTTTGAGGATCTGTTGCTTTTCTAACACGTCTCTGATATAAACATCTTGGAAGAGTTATATATGCGAAGAACAAGGATGAGAATTATTGCCCAAACCCCACTATGAAAGTGCAGGCATTATCAAAGTGATTCTGCAGCGTCTTTCTGAGAGAGGGAGAAGCTCATTGTGAAATTGTGTTCCAAATGAAGTGTTCTCCTCAGCTGTTCCCATCGCCCCCATCCATTATTGAGTGCTTTTAGAAAAATCCTGAACCAAGAAATTCTGTTTGCCAAGCAACAAATTCATAGATAATAATTGTCATTAACCTCCTTGTCTTTAATTCCAACTCTATATCCATCAACAGTTTCAAGCTCTCTAAGAAGTAATTTGTATTCTTTTCAATGCTGTCACATTTTCAAAAGTGACTTAGGAGCCCCAGGGCAAGATTTTTCCTGTTTTGATTTTAAAGAGAGACAAGTCTCTGAGCTTTTTGAAATTCTTGCCGTATCTTCAGGTGAAAAAGAACTTGGGAAACATTAATTTAAGTCTCTTTTTAAAAGTTAATGCAGAGATCTGAAATCAAGTGTCTGCTGCACTTGTTACTTTTCTAAAATGAAGCACAACCATCTTCTAATTAGCTCGTTTTGCTTATTAAGTATTTTCTCTTTTTGTGTAGAAAATATTTCAACAGAGTGGTAATTGAAATTCTTTAAAAAGTGGAATTTAAATTATGCATGATACTGTTAGGGAAGACAGCCATTTAAAATAGGAGACAGTTAGTGAAATGTTGTTGAAAGTGCACTATAAACTGTGAAGGACTTCGCAGAAATAATAACAGGACAAGTTTGTGTCAGGTAACAGGAGCCCAGAGGCAGAAACTGGTCTATTATAAAAGATAGAATTTATGGCTCATTAGATAAAGTCACAATTCAGGTGCTCAAACACATGATGCTGGTGGGGGAAGAGGCGTGTAATTAACCAGGCAGACAATTAAGAGAAAAGCCAGATCTAAAGTTGACTGTGTAGAAGGTTTTCACTGGAAGCACCGGCTCCTTCCTCTTCCGTCTGGAGAGGAGTGGGGTGTGTGAAAACCTCGGGATGCCCCGCTCCTTTCAGCCATTCCCTTCAGAACAGAAGGAGCATTTCATTCCCACACGGCAGAGGCAACGGAACAGTCTCACAAAGGGCTGATGTTTCTGCCTTTCTGCCAGCCCTCTCTGCCCAGAGTCCCACAAGGCCCCGCAGGGCTGGGTACTTTTTGTGGTTGCACGTTTGTAAAATGCCTACAAAGGAACTTCTTGTCTAAACAGAGAAAGATCCTGAAGGGGCGCAAGGGGCCGAGGGCGTGTGTCGCGGTAGGACACGAAATACATTGGTTCCATAGAGCTGTCAGCAGAGAAAGAAGCTTTATTTACAATCCCAACAGTTTCTTCTAGAACACGCTGTGTAAAAAGGTCTGTTATTGCTCCATGGCACTGACACTGCTCTGCATTGGTTCAGGAATAGGAAACAACCCCTGGGACAGTTGTTCTGGCAAAGGGAACACTGTTTGCTGAACCTGTGCTGAGACACGGAGAGAGATGCTTTGAAAAGAGAAACTGTGACAGCTTTCCCTTGGGAAAGGAGCCGGCAATGGTCAGCGAGCTGAAATTCAGGCTCAGAAGTATCGACCCCACAGGGGTGCAGCAGAGAAGGGCAGAGCTGTAAAGGTGAGGCTGCAGAGAATCTCCTGCCACTTGTGTCACCAGGGAGGATGCTCTGCCTGCTCTGCCTTGTCCCATCCTCCAGCACTGGCCTGGCTCCCAGTGCCCTGCCTGCCCACCCAGAATTGATGCCTCCTTGAACTCTGAGCCTTTGCTTTGGATGTTTAGTGCCTGCTCAGGAAAAGTGAGGAAAAATGCATCTTTCCATATAGGAAATCCTAGGGAAAAATATCTGCTTTCTGGCTGTGTTGTGTTTAGTCTTCTTTTTGCCAGGGTCAGGATTAAATGCACAAGAGAGTATTTCTTGTTTGGACTCAGATGTTTATTAATTCTCATCTGCATTACAGTCTCACAAACCACGAGTTCTGCTGCACTTTTAGCTAACAAATTAAAAATGGAGCCATCTTTCTCTCTCTACAAGACCTTTTATGGACAAACTGTCCAATTAAGAAATGACACCTTAATTATTTTTACTTTTAACCCAATAACCAACCAACCATGGCCCACAGTGCAGATTTTTCTCCCCAAATACAAAACACCACCCAGACCTATGGAGAAGAAGGTGAAAAAGAAGGGCTGGCCTCTGCCCTAGATCCTCCACCTTGCTTTATATATATTACTGTATTCTAAACCCTTAAACTCTAAGTTTTGCACCCTGTGAGATCACACACTTCTATCCAAACTCCACACCCACAATCTCAGTGCCATCACTCCATTTTGGAAGCCTCTTCCATGGCCTCGGGTCAATGCAGAGTGTGCTTGTGGGTCAGTGCCTGCCAACACAGAAATCTGAAATTCTCAGTGCCCGGGGCTCCAACAGAGGCTGCTGCACTTTATATCAAGCTCCCATTAATGCTGCAGCCTTACTCTTTGTCAGGCCTGTCATGTTTGTGCTTATTGCTGAGGTTATTTTGGAACATTAATTGGCAGTTTAAGTAACCTTGTCCAATGCTGTTTTGCTGCTTCTTTTCCCTCGGTTGCTTTTCTCTTCTCATTCTCTACACTTCTAATAAATATTTCAAATTCAGTTGTTGCTTTTTATTGCGCTTTGGTCACAGAAGACAGAGAGCTTGGCTTAATCTGCACTCTGGAATGTAGATAAGCCAAAAAATAAAGAGGGAGCCGAGAATTCCTGGGTGAACGATTTTGGGAATAGTGACATAAATACAATAATGCAAAAAGTCTTCTATAACTAACGTCAGTCAGTCTGCAATGGTGCATTTTGATGTTTTTTGACAATGTATTACTTTTTAGAAAGGCAATGGAATTATCAAAGGAGGAGGGAATTGTGATGCACTGGAAAAAGAGTAAAAAGAGGATTACTTCTCCTTTCAACATACCTTTTATGATTTATTTAATATCTTTAAGTCATTTCTGGCCTTTTGGTTATTATTACATTGTTAGAAAATTAAGAAATAAAACTCAAAAATGCCTTTGGTTTTTTACAAGAGGGCCAGAATGTCTGCATGGGGGGATGAGTGAATTTGGCGTTTACTGCTCTGGGATTCAGGAGCAGGTGGTGCAGGGATGCAATGTCGGCTGCGAAGTGTTGCTGTTGCGGCAGAGCCGCTGGGCTGCCACAGTGCTGAGCAGCGCTGAAATATCCATATCCCACAGCCTCCTTAACTTCCTTTCCATCTTCCTAAATAAATATCTCTTATTCGTTCGTTCTCCAACACAACCACTCCTCTCAGTAATACAATTACACTAATACAGGTTAGTAACCTTTTTCTTTACCCCTCAGCTCGCATTCCTGTTTCCTCAGATGCATTTTTACCTGAGGAATATCAAACAAACTTTACATCTTCACACTCTCCATCAAAGGTCAGTCCTCATTTTCATCTGTTATTAGCTTCTGATTGGTCAGGTTTGTATTTTTTCCACGTGTTTTTGGATTGGTGAATGTATTTGCACTTTAATATCAGCATTAATTAAGCAACTTTTTAAATTGCAGTCTTTATGCCTGGTAACTTTTAGGAAGGCAGAAAGGACTTGGATGTAATTCCTATAATTGTCAAATGATGTGTTATTTGGAAAGCGCAAGACACTGAACAGAAGAATGATACAGTGAATCACCAAGCAGTAATTCTGGATTGTATAGGAATAGGATGTATTTAGTGAGATGATATTCTGATTTTTCATTTTTCCAGTGTAACACATCCACCAAAGATTCCTGTCCCAGGATGAAACTATGACTGGGTTTGGTTCTTGTGCAAAGGAAGGACAGCTCCCTGCGCATGAAAAATTGTGGAATATGTTAGTAAGCTAATTCGTTAAGTAGTCAGAAATGATAATGAGATATGCATATATGCAAAATAATAATAAAAAGATAATTGTTGGTTCAGTGTTCAGGAGGCACACAGACTTTCAATGAGCTTACAGTGACACCGTGGATTTTTTTTTTACTTTTTTTTTTGTGTCTTGTTCACTCTGCTACTGGCATTTTAAGGCTTCAAAGGACCAGGTAATTTTTAAATGCCATTGAGACTCAGATACTTCTGATGCTATTGTCATGTGATGCTCTCTTCCATGGATAATTGGAGGGGGTTTGCTGTAATCAGATTGCTTTGGTGAGGCTGGTGTTGGGGAGGTTAGTGATCATTTAAGATACAATCGTTCAGGCTCCCTTAAATTTAGAAAATTTAAAAATTCTCTGTGTCCAGAATCCAGACAGTCCAGAGAGAGCAGATGTAGTGGGAGAGATCACCCCTGAGAAGATCTATAAACCAATGGAGTTGAACACAAATTTTTTATGTTTTCTATCCTACAATGTGCTGTGCCACAATCACCCTGATCTGCAAACTCCGGAGCTGGGATTCTCCTCTTGCCTGTTCCAGTTCAAAACCTCTGCTTGTCTGCACTTCTCTGCACAACCAGCCCGGTCCTTTACAGCCAGGCTAGCACTTGATCTCTTCTGACGTGGAGGCGCTGTTCAATTCAGGCTTCCAATTTTCCCAAAGCTCAGTTGGTGGGTCAGTTTTCATCTCGCACTGCCCGGTGAGTTGAATGAATCCAGCACAGAGAGAGAGGAGCCCCTCAGTGAGGTCAGGGGTCTGGCTGCTGATGTGGGACTGACACATCCTTGTGTTACAGCGCAGGTCATTTCCTGGCATTGTCTGATATTTGTCATATTCACATTCCAGGGGGATCGCTTACGAGCCAGCTGCAAGCACCTCGTGGGTGCTAAGGTTGCATGGACAGAATATTCTGCCATGATTCTGTGAGAAGAGGAATTGAGACTACTTATGTATGAGGCAGAAACCTTGACACTGCCCTGAATGGTCACAGCAAGCTGCCAAAAGGGAGTTTGTGCTGTGAAATAGAGGGGAAACTCTGGATATCATCATTCTCAACTGTGTGTGATTGTGTTGAGATCGCTGCTGTAGGACAATGGAAAGCCTGGTGCAGTACAATTGTGTGTAAATAAACTCCTGCTTTGTAAATGTAAATAAACGTTCATACTCTGACCTGAGTGATGGCTCTGTGTCAGGGCTGTGAGGGGGGAATGATGAGGCTGCTTTGCCACTGTGAACAAAGACTGGCAAAGGCTGTGAAAATGAAGGCAAAAGCTCCAAGTGTGAAAGTAGAAAATTGTTTAAGCATAAGAGAAAAAAAATAGCAAGATAGAGTAAAAAGCAATTTTACTGCACAGGAGACATTTCAAAAATAATTGCTGCACTTCAGCATGATTAATGAAACCCCAGCATTCTGCAGAATAAGAAGTGATGCTGGAATAATAGGAGCTTATTTGACACATCCTCATCTGAGACATGAAACAATGCCATGAGCCAAGTTGCATTAATTATAGGACTACATAGCTCCTATATGGATATTTCCTACCTAAATCCTTTAACCTAGCTTGGAAAAAAGTTTTACTTAAAGAGCATTTATCAAATTCTCCAAGAAAAAATACCTAATTGTTTTAAGAGAAGGCCTTTTGTATTCTCCAGGATACAAAATCTTTGGAATACTTTTTGATTTGTTGTTGTTGGTTGGTTGGTTTTTGTGGGGATGTTCTGTTTTATTTGGGGGAAGGTTTCTTGTTTTATTTTGTTTGGTTTGGGTTTTTTATTTGGGGGGGAGATTTCTTTTGCTCAAATGTTAATTGGAAAATTTTTAAAAATGGGTTTATGTTTTGCTATACCTTCTGTTTGATAATATATCAACACTGTAAGGAATAAAGTTGAACATCTGTGAAGGTGTAACCAAACCTGTAAAAAGTTTGGAATGAAATTTGATGTACTTGGGAATTTTTTAGGATGAGTTTGTGATTAGCCTCACACACAGAAGGATGGTTCTCCTCCTTCTATCTGTACTGTGTGCTTCTGATCTTTGTTTAATTGTTGTTAAATTCAAATTTTCTGCTAAATAGCTTATTATTTAGACTTGAAATTCTCCTTTGCCACCTAAACAACACAACTTTTGTACAGAATCACTTAATTTTTCTTAGGATTTATTGCAGCTCAGCTTTGGAGAGGGATGTTCATTAATCCAAACCCTCCAAATGCCAAGGATGTGCCTTGTTCTACAGAGTCTACACCCGAGTGTGCATTGCTAAAGCTTGTCAGTACGGTCAGAGGGCAGGAGGACTTTGTCAAACACTGGACAAATTATTTCTGTTCCCTTGCAATTGCAGCTCTGCCGTGTTTTCCTCTTCATTTTCATTCTGATGTTAGCAAATTCTCCAGCTGAATATGTCACTGTCACCTGCAGTAGGAAGATTTCCTAGGCAGAGGTGCAAAACATGGTAGAGATACTGCTGCAAACTGTCTTTTGGATGTTATGTGCAGGACAACCAAACTATTTTTATTTCACAGTTTCTTTGCTGATAGCTGCAATAATTTGATGATATAATTGAGGAAGAAAGAGTCAGACAGCTTGAAATAATGCTAAAGTTTTTTAGCTCCTGCTGAAAGAGAAAAGAACTGTGGTGTGCTATGAAAAACAAAAAAAAAATCCATAAACTGCATTATGTCTTCCAAGAGGAAAAATCCACTGAAGTGTAGAGGTTTGGAGGCAGTCTGTTGGTCTCCCGTGCTGGATTCCTGAAGTGAGAGGCCAAGAAGAGCAGAGCACTCAGTTCATTCTGGAAAAGATTCTCTCTCTTCCGTGCTCCTTAACTGAAGAGTTTTCGAGTACTGAGCAGGCACCTGCAGAAAGCTGGTTTCACCTCACCCTCACACTCTGAGCTTCAGAGCATCACTATTGTAGGCACATCCTTAAAAATGAGTTCAGGTGTGATTTCTTGTTCCTTGTCCATCTGTGCAGATTGTAAGCCATTTCTGCTTGTATTCAGTCACTCCACATTTGTCTGTGGAATGTTGCTTCTCGAGTAGGAGTTCTCCCAGTGGCAGACGCGGCCCACTGGGACAGCACGACCTACAGGTATAAATCCCTGCCGATAATCGTTGGAAATAGTTCACTCAAACTAAGCAACCCAAGGTACTCTACAAGGCTGCTCTCATGTAAATGTTTTCACACAAAGTTTGAGTTTTTGTGTTCTTACTTGGTATGGTCAGACATATTGTAAGTTAACAGTTTTCTGACAGCCTTTGTGTCTCAAGCAGTGGGAAAATCTTTCTATAGAAAGATGCAACAGACTGTTAAATATCATCTTTTAGCTGATGTTTATTCAGTACTAAGGGTGTCTATTATAGGCAGAGATTTTTTTTTTCCATAGAACTGCCATAAATCCTGTCTCATATTTCTCTGTGTTGAATGGTCCTCTGGTCTCTTAAGAAGACAGTGGTAGTGAATATCCTAAATTCTCAAGTACATATTATCCCCTTACTTCATTTTTTGATCCAAGCATTAATTGGAAGGGTGCTGAAAATACTTAACGGAGTGAATAAAACCAGTGGTTGAATACAATTTCACAGTTATTATGCCCTAATAATTTCTTTCTTAAGCAACAAGGCATGAATTATAAAATAGTAATTTATAGCTAACATGGTTTATGCATGAGGCCAAAAGCCAAGTGTCATTGACAGTGCCATGGATGAATTATTACATCGTCATTCAAACTCTGAAGCTGCTTGTGTGATCATAATCTGATTATTAAAAAGAATGAAAAGCATATTCATCAATGTATTTAGTTTCTTTTTAAAGCATAATGCTCATGGAAATATGCATTCCATTAAACTATCTTGCAATAGGGAAATAAAGATAATTTTTATTCTGAAGATTAAATTACACAGTGCTTGAGGAATTCCTGTATTTCTGGAAATCATCATCTCACATGGTTATTTTCCACTTAGAGAAGGTTTGTCCAGCTATTTCTAATCAAATGAATGAGAAAGATTCAAAATTTGACCAAAAATTAGAATTTGTGAGATATAGTTTTTAAATTTTATTAGAGTCTCATTAGTCGGATTAAGTAGATAGGGCGCAAGGACTCTGGGATCAATATTTCTGAGCCTGCATTTCATCTTGCTGACCATTGCTGGCTCCTTTCCCAAGGGAAAGCTGCCAACAGTTTCTCTTTTCAAACCTCCTCTCTCCGTTTCCCAGCACAGGCTCAGCAAACAGTGTTCCCTTTGCCAGAACAACTGTCCCAGGGGTTGTTTCCTATTCCTGAACCCATGGAGAGCAGTGTCAGTGCCATGGAGCAATAACAGACCTTTTTACACAGCGTGTTCTAAAAGAAACTGTTGGGATTGTAAATAAAGCTTCTTTCTCTGCTGACAGCTCTATGGAGTCAATCTATTCTGTGTCCTACTGTGACAAAGGACAATAAAAGAAGTTCCTTCTTGCTTCTTTCTGCATCCCGATCTGGATACTTTCCCCTAGAGATGAATGAAACTTCAATCAACCTCCCTCTGGTTTAAGTGGTAATGTGTCTACTGTGCATTGGCTTTGTTGAAAGGTTTGAAACATTTTCCAAATGTTTCCAGGGAAGCTGAGATCCCTCCTGTTTGAAATAGGCGGTAACTCAGTCCTGCATCAGGAAGAACCTGGGAAAGAAGTGTGGGAAATATCCGTGACTTCTTTTTTGATACTTGGTACAGTAACTGTCAGGTGCCGACTTCAGGCTGAGCTGCGTTAAAATGAGGGTGTGTCCTGCCGAGATATTGAAAACAGCTAAAGGAAGATTAACTGCAGAGCCTGGAAAACGCCCAGGAAAGAAAGGTCTCTAGCAAATTCATGGCCTTGCAGCATCTGAGGATGGTCATCAGTGCACAGGAGTTTGCACCTCTTCAGGAGAGGAATAAAGATCTTACATGGAGAGTTTTCTTCTTGAAATTGTATCTGAGAATAACTACAGAGATGACAGAGAAAGCACATGGGTAGAAATGACAAGTAACTTTTCTGCACCCAGTGAAAAGGTGTGGTTTTATATTTGGGTTGTAATTAGAAGAGGACTCGACAAAATTGACAAAACTAAGAGAGACAGCTCAGCTGCAATGACATATTATACGTATAATGCATATATTGTATTGCAGGGAATGCCTCAGTCCAGTCTTTTTGATACAGGCTATGGGTAATGTGCAGCATTTGCAGTCAAACTTTGAATAATCAGAAGAAAATCCTTGCCACAGTGGTTTCACTGAACCTGATACCACTTTAGAGAACTTAGTTACCAATAAAGCAGTTAGCATTCTAATTTTGCAGTCAAGGTGGGGGACAGAAGGGAGGCATTATGAATTTCTTATTAATGCTTAAAAACTGCACATTTAGAAAGGGGTAAGGATTTTTATTCTAGGAACTTTTGATGAAAAAACTGTGGTGAAAGGGTAAAGTTCTTGAAGTAGGAGATCTCAGTTTTAGTCAAGACTACTCATGAAACTAATTCTTAGTGTATGACTGATGAACTTTTCCTTTTGTGACATGTTTTCTCCTTGTATAGATTTCTCTGTCTTTATTTCAAGATAAATATCACAACTCTAGATTATTAATTTTAAGTAAGAATAAAATGGGAAGGAAAAAACCTCATCTTTTTGACTAATCTGAATCTACTTGGGATAAAAAAGCATGTAAACTGACTCGATGCACTCTAAATTGATCCGTGGTAATTGTATAACCATAATAAACAATCTCCATTTTTCATTTAATCAATGTATTGCATAAAATACCCCTTTCTGATGCGGTGAATTTCACAACGAAGTGGTGAAACAGCCCCTCCATATGAAAAATACAAATGTGTTAAGAGTTAAAAATATGTGCGTTTCACATCTTTCCAAAGGCTGGGTTTAGGCTCATATTTCTTCCTGTCTTACTGGCTGCACCATCCTGATCTTTTATAATAATAA
>WBMY01017833.1:295465-428704 GCA_013397315.1 Donacobius atricapilla
TAATAATAATAATAATAATAATAATAATAATAATAATAATAATAATTTAATCCCTGGGGAATTGCATACCCTAGGCTTTGTTCTCATGTCTTGTGAGTGTGGGAGGAGGAGAAATCTCAGGTTCAGTGGTGACATCGGATGGATCCTCTGCAGATCAGGTGCTTGCTGAGCAGTCCCAGGCGCACAGAGGCTTCTGGGTGTGCACACAAAATGCATTTAGCACGGGGAGAAGTTTGCGGAATATTTAATTAATAGAATGTGGTTCAGCCAGATGCCACAATAGCTGCTCACTCTTGGTGTGCTTGCAGAGAAAGTATTAGAGGGCGAGCCATAAAGGTTCACAGGAGGCAGGGCAGATATCCTCTAACAGGAAGGAGTCTTCCAATAATATAAACTAATAGAAACACCTGGTTTTAAGAGCAAAACGTAGGTTCAGAACGAGGCAGGTCTAAAATGAAGCTGCCAGCTGATGTGAAAAAAACTCAATATTGTTTTATGGGTTTTTTTTTCCTTTGTGTGCTCTATGGATTTGGCTTTTGGAGATTCATGTCTTAGCTGTCCATGTCTTCACATGTATACCTGCTTTTAAAAAGCAGAGAATTGGAGTAAAATGACATTTCTCTTCACGGGTACAACAGCCATCAAGGTTGAGAGGATTGGAACTGCCAGGGTTATCTGGACTCTTTGGTGTTCAAGGTCCCTCTCCCCTGCTCCCCACCACCTGCCCAGCATTTGCACATGTTGAATTCCACATGGGCTACAAAGGATCTGTATTAGTGCAAACTTGCTCAGACTACACTGGAAGAAGTGATAACCTGAGACAAAACCCCTCCAAACAAACAAACAAACAAAACCCCCCACAAAACAAAAAAAAAGACACACACACAAAAAAAAAAAAAAAGAAAGAAAGAAGGAATTGGAATGAAAAGATGTGATGTAAAGCAAATAAACCCCCCTAAGAGCAGCCCTTCAGATACTGCTATCTAATTGGACTATCTTTTTATTCCTTCCCTTATTTTTGACACTGCGGGTGTTGGTAGCTGGAGGTACAGCTAAACATCCAACACTTTATTTTCTGCTTTGTTTTATACGTGGCGATTGGACAGACAGTCCCAAAGGGGTCCTTTTTATTGTGGATTATTCCCAGTGAACACCCTGGCTGTAAGCACTTTGTGACAGGAAGGTTATTGTAAAATGGCTTTTTTTTTTTTCCCCGTTAGAAGTAGAACTGTAATACCAAGAATAACTTTTATGAGGCCTTGTGGGAATCTTGTTCTTTATGAAACTCAGCGATTATGTTCAGAGGCTGGAATAAATGTTCCTGCGAACTTTTTAAAAATAAAAGAAAGAAGGAGGAGGGAGGAGAGCATTTGCAGCTCTAAGGGTCAGGTACCCTATTAGATGTAGTTTATTGGATTCCCTGGCCCAACTCTCACCCTAAAGCAAGGTTAGACAAGCCCAGGCACTGCTCAGAAGAGCAGAGAATCCGGAGGGCAGGAGTGATTTTCATCAGTCCTCCCAGGCGAGGTGAAGGGGTTTGAAAGGGCCTGTCCAGCCCAGTGAATCAGATGTTCAGGGAACTGGTGCCACAGGCAGGGGTTCGGTCACTGGGACCACGGCGCGAGGATTTTATGTTTGTAAAGGCACAGAAACAGAAATCCTCAGGAACTCTGCTTCTTCTGAGGCTGGGATGAGGTAGCTTCAGGAAGGTCTGTGGTCCCAAGTAGCTGGAATGTGTGAGGATATCCAAATTCTCAGGTGGGGCCCTGGCAGCATTCATGAACTGGAGATAAACGTGGTCCTTCCGTAAATTATCCAACCTTTCCCTCAAATCCACCCAGTTCCTCCCAGAACTGAATACTCATTCGCAGTGACATGCACTGAAGTTCTGTTTCCTTCTTGTCTTACGCACCTGAGATCTGAACAAAGCCTTTTTGACAAAAATGGAGAATTTTCTCCCATGGTAGATGAAACAGATCGGAACCTGAGTCCCTACTGTCCTCCCATCCCTGTGGTTCAGCAGCAGTAGAATCTGAGTCAAATATTTCAGAAAATAAAGATAGGGGTTATGTAAGAGCAATGCAAGAAGAGCCCTTGGGAGGCGTGCAGGGCAATTTCAGCATCTGCCTGAATGGAATTTTATCCTTGTAGCCCCTCTCCATTCTGTGTGAATGCATGAAAGCCCTCAGGAAGTGAAGGACAGGGTTGAAAAGAAATCAAACATCTCAAACCCAAGTTTCATTTTCCCTAGTGTTCACAAAGATTAATTGAAATACAGCTCCAGAAAAAACAATGTGAGACCCTGAAAAATACCTTCAGAAAAATAAATGCATAAATATTTATTTACAGGAGAAAAGAGTTTGTCTCCTGATTATGTAACACATGTAAAAGAATACAAGGAAAGAGGTGGGAGATAAAAAGCCACTCGTACTGAAAACATTTTGAACTTATGGTTATGCTCACCTATTTTCTGGCACTGGAGAAAAATAAAATATTTGCTGAGCTGAGGAACATCACTGAGTTCAATGCTGAAAGGATATGCTGACGAGTCCCACAGTTTCAGGGCTGCAAAGGCAGGACGGTTAAACACCCAGCAGAGCATATTGTCATTTCAGAATACACGGCCATACATAGATTTGCATTTTCATGGGAATGTTAAAGAGGAGGGAAGGCAGACAGAGGAAAGACTGTTAACGCTATCAAACAGAAAATTTAATGAGTTTTATTTTTTGTTCAGTTTTTAAGTAAAGCATTTATTAGTTTCTTTTTCGATACGACACAAACAGCAGAGTAATATCTGTCTGTGAAGGGCACTGACAGTACTTAGAGTTGGGCCAGGCCACCAGTATCTGATTTACCTGATGAGAATCAGTCATGAAGCCTCTCAAACCTTTTTCTCCATGCAGAAATTCTGATTTACGATTTTTTTTTTCATGAGAAAATTAACTTCTCCCTCATCTTTTTTTAACAAGTCAGATAGCAAAGGAGTCACCAGCCTGAGAGGGCAGACAGAAACGCTGTTTGTGTTGTGCCCAGGTTGGTGAACGTTGCGGCACTCATTTCCTCCAGGCTGATTCTCCCTGCTCACTCAGAGCACTTTTCCTGGCTGCAGCCTCGGTTTATGTCCCACAGAAGTCCACGTGCTTTAGTGCAACACTAAATTTAAGCATCTGCTGAAAAGTCTGAGGATCAGTGTGTTTCAAGCCATCAATCCGGAGAGAGCGAAGCCCTTAAATCAGAGAAAACTTCTTTGTCAGCTTGTTGGCTGGATGCAAGACTGAGAATATGGATTTCATGGGTTGTTTGCAGCATGCACTGCCGAACAGCTGGTGTCTGTGCCATGCATGGGCTGTGCAAGAGCAGCTCTCATCTGGAAGCCGCTGTAACAGGAGCTGTTGGAAGGGAAAATGCGCTTTATGTTGTCTTCATGAGCACATAAGGGAGAGAAGTTTGGCTGTGGAGCCTTGCAAGGGAGACACACACGGGTCTGATCCCGTAGATCTCCTTCCTGCTGCAATAAGGCAAAGCTGCTCTCCACCTCAGCTGCTAATAAATGCTGCTGCAGGCCTTGGGTGATGCATCCCTGGTCACCCTCTGCATCCTCCTGTTTATGAGCTGACGAAACCCTAATTCATTGAGTCCTCAAGAGAGGGAGCCAGTGGTGCAGGAAGTGACTAAATTCTGCTGCTTTCTGACAGCACCAATCTCATTAGTCTCTTCTGTTGTTGGAGGGAGTGAAAAGAAGCAGAGAAACAGCGAAGGAAGACCATAAACTATAAATTATTCTTACGCTAGAAATAAAATGTTGGGTGTTCTAAAATATGTGGCGGGTCTTTTGCACTTTTTCCAGCAAATGTGGAAGTTTGCAGTGATGTATCTGCGTTCCTAATAGGACTTGCACTTTGCAAGGATGAATCAGTCATGTGCGTGTATTTCCTCAATAGCTAACTCAGTGTATGAGACAGATTTTAAGTTCCTGCAGTTTTAAAGGTAACCCATGAGACCGGTGAGTTTCTGTGGATTTCTACAGAGCCTCTGAAGAGAATCTTCCAATACTTTTGTTTGATGCTCATATTTTTTTTCTCTATTATGCCTATTTCTTTGTAGATTTTTATATAGATTTTTTTAAAATGTAAATTCTCTTGATATGTTTTTGTAATAGGGAAGTACCCATGTAGAATTCTACACAACAATGTATTTTTGCCATATGTGTGTCCCAGAATATTGGGAAATACAAGTGAGCTTGGTGTTCAAGGAGTAAATGTGAACTTGGTCTCAATAATAACCACATAACTCTGTTCTACAATTCGAAACCTGTCCTGAAAACTCTTTGTTTCTGTTCTCTCTGTTTCTTTCAACCTCTTCAGGGCAACAAATATTTGTAAAAGCTACCGTTCCAATTGAAGCTAATATATAGTGAAATTACTCCCCCTGCTCAGACTGGATATGAGATGCACAGCTATAGGTTATATTGAAACCAAATGAAGAGAAATTTTTGGTGTTAGCGGGAACGTTGCTGGCCTTTGACCTCAATTTCGGGTTTGGAAATCACTTCCCTGTGAAGCATTGCAATTATTGCTGTACTTTGGGATTTCATTGAAATGCTTTTAACAGCAATAATATTATCAGAAGGCTAAAATGTGTGCTTCATTAGAAATTCCATCCAGAGATCATGGCAGTTTGTATTAAAAATGTGTTTTAATAATCTCTTCACCACAACAAGGAGTCTCTTTCATATGTTGTCACCAGTTAAAACAGCCTTTTTTTTTTCCACTCAGCTTTTAGCTGCTGTGTGATATAAATTTGTTGCTCATTTCCATTAGGAGCAAACATAATATTTTGGCAAACCATTCTTACAATTGAAGCAATTTTTTTTTTTTTTAATCAGTTGGCGCATTTGATTTGCCAAAGGTTGTGTGCTTAGAATGACTTTACATTTTAATTAGAGCTGCAGCAATCTGTTAGCTAACTCTGAATGAACACGAGTCTCTAGGCATGTTTGGGAAAGCTCATGAATTTGCCTAATGAGCTGTCGGAAGGGTTCCATCAATAGTGTCAAAAAATTTATTTAAGGACCCTCCAGACGTATTCAAGAAGGTTGAGTGAGCAAGGGCTAATACAAACTGAGTGCCATTGGGCTAAATATTTCTGGAAAGGTCTTTTGCTCCTGATATAGGGAGAATTAAAGGTCATGCTTGAACCTTTGCTTTGGAAGGGGCGTTTTTGGAATATGGGTTGTCAAACGCAGCTATTAATAGCTTCACTGTTGTCTCTGGGAAGGACAATGTGATTATCTCCTCCTTTGCCACTAAACAAGGGTAGAGAAAGGGCCTTTTCTATTCTCCAGTAAGCACAGAACAGGGATTTGGAAAAACCAAGCCTCTTTGTGGGGTTCTTTGGAACAGAAAAAACACCGCAAGAAATAGAATTGTGATAGATGGTAATTTTTTAATGGATCAGCAAGTCGGTGGAAACCCGACTCCCTCAGCATTTCCTTGGTGTCACACATTCTGCAGGAGGAGAAGCCTTTTTGGCAGTTTCTGCTCTAAAGGAGCTGAGAGGCATGGGGGGATGATCTCCTCACAGGCCACTGGCCTACAATTCACCCGGGAATTCAGAGGGATCCAATAAATCCTCTGCATTATTCACAGCCCCGGGGTTGTGGCGCAGCGTCCTTTTGGAGCTTACAGGGCGTGTGGGTGTCCCTGGACAGGGCATTCTCAGGAAGCTGTGGCACAGTAATCTGCTGATGGTAACTGCCCTGTAAATCATTTATAACTACAACCATTTGACCAGATAACGCCTCGAGTTAAAAAAGTAGGCTTCTGCTCTCTAACCATATGTCAGTAGTCTCACTGCTGGCGCTGATAGAAATATTCCAAGTTTGTAAGAAGAAACATATGTATAAATATTTAAAAGTGAAAGAGCAAGCACAGGAATATTTACTTCTGATGAGGCAGTGAATAAAATATCAGCTCCTCACAAGGCAAGATATAGGGCCCAATGAGATTCCAGGAAACCCCAAGTCACATTAAAGCTGCCAGATTCTAAGAAAATTTTAAATTTTTTTCTGTTTTATTATTGATGGTTGAATCTCGGTCCGCAACAGAATGAACAGTCAATTAGATATTTTTGATTTGAGAAATAAAAGATGGTTTGTATAACTACCTCATTTAGTTCTTGCCTTGCTAGCCAGAAATGCAAATTTTCCAAGGCAAAAACTTTGTTTTACTTCTCACTTGCAGCGTGGGACACTGTCAAAATTCATTTAAAAATAGCCTGCCAGTGTTATAGGTAGTTCTGAAACCAATACATTGTATTTAATGCTGAAAGGGAACACTGGATATTGCAAAGCCTTTTGTATTGTGTGCACTGCCAGCGTAGCTTCCTTAAATCTCACACACACATTTTCCTTCTAGCCAATCTGCAATTAAAAAAAACAAAAACCAAAAACCTGAGGGGGTAACAACTGGATGACTCAAACTTTCTGAAAATGAATGAAAACTTGTTGGGAATTACTGGGCTAAGTTGTCCTTACACAACTGATGGAGAGTCTGTGGCAACAAAGGTCATCTTCAAATTTTTGGCAAATCTCAGATAATCTGCCTCCGAATTGTAATAAGTAATTGAATAAGTGATGAAGCTGTACTATGAGCAACATCTGTAAAAAATTATCTATTTGTTTCCCAAATGTAAAGAGGTTAATAACTCTTAATGAGATTTGATTCACAGTAAAAATGGGCTTTATTTCTTCACTCTTCTTAAATGTAAAGGACAGATTTTTGTCTTAGATTTAGCTGGCACAGCTTACTCACGTAGCATTGTTTCAATTAGGCAGAAGAAATTAATGTTTCATTAAATGTCATCTGCATATAAAATTACCTTTCCCAGTTCTGTAATGAATAATTGTCCTAATTGAAAATGGGGGAATTCCAGCGGGCTGCACAATGGGATTTGATGAAAATCTGCTGTCATCTGGTGATTCTGCCTCTCTATCTGTGTCATAGCCGCATCCACAGAGCACTGAGATGCTTCATTCCTGGCACGGTAATCAATTGTTCCCTGGGCTGGCAGTGCCAGGGATGCTCAGATATCCAGGCTGGCCATGGAAGTCTCTACACATATTTTGTATGCAAGTGCGTACCGAAAAGGAGACATTTGTTACCCGATTTTTCATCACTAAAAGAAATAAAATTCGCCACAAAGAAATGCATGGGGCATTGGCGGAACTTTTATGGAACTTTTGTGTCTTAGATCAAAATGTTTCATGTTGCTGTCTGTGTCTGCTGTGGGAGAGGGAGGCTGGGAAGGTTGCTCAGAGGTATGTCAGGAATATCACCTAAATATAAAAGATAAACAATATTTATTGGCTGTTATCAGACTGGTTCCATGACCTGCCTTGTCCTTTTTGAAGAGCTGATTAGCACTCCTCCCTGGGAGTAAATTGTTAAAATTGATTTTTTCACTTTTAAAGGTACCTGAATGCTAACGTTCTTTGCTCTAAAAAGTATGACAACGGCCTCTAGCCTATAATTGCAGCTTGTGTATGTGCAGGCCAGAAAAGTTTCCTCTTTAATACAAATGGAAATCTAGACTAGGCAGTCAGGTGTATTAGTCTCCCACAAATCATATTGATCAATGCTTTATATATAGAAGTAGCTTCTGTTTTGCTTTGCTGCTCTTTCCAGGAAGATGTAAGGATTTCTTTTTTCTTTGATTCATCACTGTCATTTAGATCAATGTGATGAATTACTTTAATTTCAATAGAGTGTGTGTACTTGGACCTGTTGCAGAACACCAGGATACATAATTGTGTTATTTTTGAAAATATCACCTCTACCATTGGAAAATTTTGCTGCCCTGCCTTCCCCATTAGGGAAACCAATCTCAGAGTTCCCTTTGATTCTCTGTTTACAATACCCACACACGCCTGTATACAAAATGGAAGGATGGAAATATCGAATTCCAATATAGAGTTGGGGATTCTGAGTGCAATTCTTTCCTAGTAACTGCAAAATCCTGCATGCAGGACAATTGAGTGACAGTCCCTTGGCCTCTTGGTATCCTTTGGATACTCTGCCGTGCTCCATTTAGAATATATAATGTTTCTAAAGTGTTTGCTGATTTCATTAATGAAGGTTTATCAGCACTTGTGACATGGCATGGATTAATCTTCGTCTACTTTCATATTTTACACAGGAAAAAAAAAAATCATCCACTGACTATGGCAGCCTGACTCTCCCTTCGGATATGAAACCCAAACGAAAGTACCTTGCGTGGGTTACCTTCAGTGCCCACAGCAGGTACAGAAATCCTACTCTCAGAGGTATCCCTGTACACTGCGATGTCCAAAGCAGCATTTTAAAGAAGATTTAAAGACAAAGGAGCAAGAAAGAGGGAACATAATAGTGCAAGAAAATAAAGGGGAACTTGGCAACCTTTCAGCTATGATGTGGTTTTAAGGAAAATAAAGCCTGTGCTCCTCTCTTCTCCATTTCTTTATCCTAAGTGGTAAGACATTCCCCTCGCAAAGTAATATCATTTACAATGTGGGCACTGGGGCTGGTGGTTTTTCGCTTGTTGATATAAAGACTGGGCAATAAGGCAATATAAAACTGAAAACTGGCTGGGCAGTGTGGCAGCACCTCTGCTGCATCACGCCAAAGATCCGCCTGGCTCAGGGTCCTCTCTCTGAGACTGGAGCTAACGGAAGGAATGCCGGGTAAAACAAAGGAAAATACTAACCCAAAATTATTCAGGTACTAGCTCTCCATGCCTGAATTTTGGCATATTTGCCTGTGTGGCTTTAACAGGCTAAGGATTAAGGTTTCAGAAGGTAATGTTTGGTTTTCATTGACTGTTTCAAGTGTTCCTCTGAGAGGGTGTCCCGATAACCTTCATGGGCTGATGGACACATCTGCTAGCTGTTCCTAAGGATCCTAACAGCTTAAATTAGTGGGGATGGACAAAAAACAATCCGTACTTCAAACAGCTTTCTCCAAAATTCCGACGTTCAGCTGTAGCCATTGTTTACCCATTTTAGGAAATTAGAGGGTATAATCTTCGCTTCATTACATTGTTGCTGCAGTTATGATTTCAAAAGCAGAGCAAATTAAGGTAATTAAGATCTTATCTTGCTAAATGAATACTACTGAAAGTTTCTTTGAGAGAGAAAACTTTCTTGACGGGGTTGATCATCTTGAAAACAGATACAGAGTTTGACTATGCCTCTCAGTTATAAGGTCTTGAATATATTTTGATACGTTTTGTTATGCTACATCACAACATCTTCTGGCGTTACTGTGTCCATTTTCCCCCCCTAAATTTCTTAGCACTGCATTCCCATTAAGTTGGTAGATATTGTATTATTTTGCATAACTTTTTTCACTTTCTTTCCCAGATATCATTAAATTCTCTGTCTTTCCTCAGGCTAATGAGAATCTCAGCAAGGACTGTCACGTTTGAGTTTAGTACTCACAAGGGGATGTTTTTCTTCCGTGACTTTGTCTAGCCACTTTTTGAGTTTAGATAAAGTATTGCTATCTGCACCAATCTTCAGGCAATTAACAATAACATTTAACTACAGAAGGTGCGATTAAGTTCTGCCATTTCTTTACTTGAAACCTTCAATCTAAGAATTTCACAATTTAACTTATGAAGACATCTATCTCACCTCTGCAGTCATTTTTTTTCAGATGCTAGAAAGTCCTAATCTCTTTTCCCCTTCCAGCACTTTGATTGCAGGCAGATTGCTGGTCCATACATAACAATAACAAGGAGATTTTTTTTTTTTTAAATCCTGTCCTTAAATTGGTGCTTTGAGTACTACTGGGTGATTTTGGACTTTCAGCTCTTTCCTCTTTCATGAGCCTTTCACTGCCTTTGTGCAGTTTGGGTTCTCTTGCCTTCCAGTGCATTGCTTTTTTTTGCTTTTAATATTAATCACCATGCAGGTTCTCCTGCTGTTTTGTCACCTGATTGCTCGGTATTTTGAGGTCTTCTTGCAGCGTTTTATCAGTCAGGCCTCCTTTTTCAACACCCTGAAATATTTCAGTGTCATCAGTGAAAACTCTTACACCTTCATATACCTGTTTTCTCTTCATTCTTTGATGCTTTCTCCATGACAAATACATCCTTGTTTAAACAGTAGTAATTTTTAAACCTCAGAAAACAAACTTGAGTTTCTGCAGCAAAACCAGTGCTGTCAAGGCTGTCCTCTCTCGTCCAGGTGTATATATTATGGTTTTATAATGTTGGACCACGTTTCCTGAGGGTTGTATCAAGAGTGTAGCCTCATGGTTTCAAGGCTTCCATCTCTCACTCAGTTCAGTCACTACACCATGACAAAATGCCAAGCATTGACAAATGTAGTGCTAGTTGCTGCCAATTCTGAACCGCTGCTGGGCTTGGAGGATAACCAGTGGCTGGTGAGGGTGGGAGCACTGCAGCCTGGCTGCTGGAAGAGGCTTTGCTGACTGCTCCTCCTAGATCTTCTTTGGTACTCTGAAACTCCAAAGTTTCTTGATTTCTGCTTGATAGCGCAAGCAAAAGCAGTTAAACATCTCCCAGACAAGTGGTGCTCACCACCTAAATGGAACATCTGAGCTGCCACCACTGAGGGATTTAATTTCGTTCTTCGCTGACGAGTCCAGCAAATTTTCTTTGGCACTTTTTGCTGTACATAATATGCGAGCAACGTGTGCTGTGCTTTAAGAGATGCACCACGTGATATGAAGTATTATCCACCATTAGAGCCTCCATCAGTCACATCTGACGTGGCGTAAACCAAATAGAACAAGTTCCCATTTTTAGAATAAGAATTGTTTTGGCAAGTGCACCTTCACACAAACATTGTGTTGGAAAATAATTAGAAATAGAGCAAGTATCTGAAATGACACACATAAAACTGCAAATAAAACTGACCATAAATGTCAATATAACAGTGTGCAGCCTATGTTCCTGCAGAAACCCTGAGGTGACCTACAGTGGAGAAAATACAACTTAATAAATATATATAGTGGAGTACAAACAATCCCACCAAAATTTCGAGCCAGGTTGGCAGATGGCTCTGAGTTAATGTTTCTTATGTATTAGTGTACGGTGCACAAGTATGAATCTTGGTAGTGTGGAGATTCTCATGAATAAGTTAAACAACTTTCTGTTTTCTAGACTTATCAGATGGCACCCTGGAGTTTTTAGCTACATGTCATGTATCAGATTGCGATATTTTTGGGAATTACTTTTTCAGTAGCATCTCCAGCTACGAAAGGTTAACTATTGTTTTTGCAATTCAGAGTAAAATGTTGTGTTTTCAGAGAACTATAAATGTTGAATTTTGTAGACCATATTATTTGAGCCAAAGAACCTTGTCAGTATCTATGAGATACAAATGTCCATATAACTACAAAATTTTTTTGTGTTTCATGGATAACAAGTAATGGCTTTTTACAGATAGAGGAGAACCTTACCTTTCTTTTGCCAGTGTAGTTAGATGTTCTTTATCTATAGACAACAACAAGTCAAAATATTTCCAAATGAAGTCGTAAATTTTCCTCACCTCTATTCTGTGTGGAGCTAGCTGACACTTTAAATGCTCATAAATCTTCATCACGACCACCTGGATCATGTGAACGCACTTCCATGGGAGTTATGGTCTTTTCCCAAAGGCAGGCTCTCACTGTGACATTTGCTTAGAGAACCAATTACACCACAGTCGAGCAGATTTCAGCTATTTGAGGACTGAAAACTGAAGTTCAGTCAGCTACAGATGCAGAATGCAAAACTTCATGAACCAGCTCAGTTTTGGTAAGAGTGGTTTTGTATGAAAGGGGTTTGGAGAAGGATTTTTACAAATGTAAATGGGTGCAGCCACCACTGTAATCAGCCTATATGAAGAGTTCTCTTATACAGATGAATAATTTTTGTGTATAAGACTAAGCTTCAAGTAAGATTGGTGTGTTTACTGTAAATTTAAATAATCTGGAAGCCATTTACATATTTATTGAGCTATTCATTAAAAAGTTGAAAGTGTGGAAGCACTGACAGCTGGCTTTTATTATTGCAGTACATTTATGCATATGGAAGTCAAAACCAACAGGAAATTTTTGTAATGGAAATGAGATTTAATGCCATACAAACACATTTGTAGGTATAATTTAAAAAGAGAAAAAGATGAACTGAAAATGTGCCTTGATGCTAATGATAAAATAACTGAAAACAATTTAAAAGTCAGTGTTATTCTATACACTGAAGTATTTTTATTGCCAATTACAAAGGCCAACTTTTTGACATCAAAATAGCAGTGGTAGCTAGTACACACTCATTCATAAAAGAGCGTTTAAAAAAACCTGTGAAATTCCAATACATCAAAACACAATGGATGCTTAATTAAAGGAGAACGCTCTCCCTCAAAAAAAGCCAGTGCCTGCCATATCAGGTAATTAAGGCCTTGATTTCAGGATTGCAAGGAAAGAGTCAATTCATGGAAGTATGTATGAAAGTACATTATTAACTACAATGTTTTATAGTATCTATTATGTAGAAAATAAACTATTAGTGCATATGTAAGCACCTTAATATGTAGGTTTAGGATATAGAATGGGTGCAACTAAATCTTTGGAAAGGCCTGTATTGGTGTGAAAGGTTGAGTCTGGATTTTGGTAAGATTACTTACTAACAGAGAACATGGAAATCCTGAAGGTTTGTGGAAAAGAAAAAAAGCAGTTTAATTTTCGGTTTCAGATTTTTAAAATGTTTTTTGAATTTTTGTCTTTTTAAATGTAAGTAGACAGTGAGATAAACATGCAGATCCACAATAACAATATTTGAGTTGGATCTCATTTCGGTTTATATATTGACTTTTGGAGCAAAATTTTTCCTGCATTCTCCTGAAGTTGATGCAGTCCTAAAGTTAATAACTGAAAAGCATTAACAATAATAGTTGTAGGAGTGAAAGAAAAAAATCATTCGTGATCACAGCATGCTCCTACATAGAGTGACAGTCCAAAGAGGAAAAGAGATATTCAGATGCAAAAGAAATGTGTAGTACCTTGGGTCTGTTACAAAATCAATTTAGTAATCAGATAATTGAGCCAAAAGAAAGGTACAAGGAAGGAATAAACTTTTAAAAAGCTTGGCTTTCCTCTTTAAGTAGTGAAAGGACTTAGGGATATGCCCTTTCTGGGAAATAAATTCAGTTTGGCTGCAGGTAGATCTGTGACTTCCCTAAAATTGTACAGTTCTCTTCCAGTAGCTTGCACGAGAGGTCTCTATTTTTGATTTTGGAGGAGGCAGGACTAGTTAGAACCAAACAGACAAATGCTTTAAAATGTACTCCAATGCCCTGCTTTACATAGAGAGTCACAGGTGCACAAAATCGAGCAACTTTCAGAGAAAAGTTGCTGGGCAGTTTAAAGTAGCTGCGTCATTAAAACAGCAGATTTTTTTATGATGTGAGACAGAATTTGAAAGTGATATCAAAGCTAGCAGGACAAATTGCTGGTTCCACAGGTTCTCTCGTGCAATTACGAGAAGGACAAGATGTGAAAGTGGAGGAAGATGTGAAGGAATAAATGTAGATGGGATTACAGAAGGCAATAGTAGCTGCAGCTGGGGCGGAAGCAGAGAGGAGTGAACTGCGGCCTTTTGAAGAAATGGTTGCTTGCTACAGGTATATTCTTCAAGTGATTTAACTAAGCACCATTTTAGCAAGCACTGTGACAAACAGACCTACAGCAATGTTCGCAGTTCTTTGTAAGAGCTGTGATATGTTTCTTGCAGCGCTCTGTAACTATTCAATTACCAATGCGTTACCTTCTGAAAAATCAGCACAAGAAGCAGCTCCGGGATATTTCTTGTTGTCCTCAGGTGAACTGCAGAGCCTGCACGGAGCCTGAGCATAGGAACTCAGATGAGCCACAAAAAAGGAGATTGCTATCACTTACAAGATCTGCAGGAGGAAAGCTCTTAAATTCAGAAAGCTGCAAGGAAATGGGACCTGGAGGTACCTGTTGTTTCCTTTCACACATCCTCCCATCTCCCCTCTCCTGCCGCTGCTCTGGATACCTCACAGGTCTGGTGGGAGCTCTGATAAGAACACTAGTCTGGCCCAAAAAGTTCTCTGCAGAGCCTGCTGTTGACATAACCTCTGATTTAAGTGGTGAAGCCATTGAGTTTCCTCTGCAAACCCAGGCTCTTGCTCTAAGTCAGATACAGGAATAAGTGAACTCCTGTTTCAACTCCTGACAATGGACTATGGACTATCCACGGGAGGCCCCAAAATAAACTCTGCATCACTAGTCTGCATCACTGTACATCACCAGGGTGAGACTTGCTGGTGTTTATAAAGAAATAGTTAGCCAAGTTCTCTTTTTGTAATCCTCATTGAAGGCTTATAGAGAAGAAAAGGTGTTTCTTAGGTTGAAAAACAAGGTTGGAAAGATTCAATCTGATGAATATTTCATGAAACCACACCCAGAATCAGATTTCCACGAGCTAAAGAACAGGCATCAATAGCACGTTGAGCACATCTGTGCCCTGTTTGAACCATGCAAACACCCTGAAGGTAAAGTTCCATTGAAATTTTACAGAAGGGAAGGATTTGGCTGAAAGCCTAAACCTAGATTATGCCACAAGCTCCGTTCAATATAATGAGCATTTTAATTGATTGAGTCCACCTGCACAATAAAGTAAAAGCACTATGTAATAAATTGAGTCTGAGTTCCCCATTCACAGGGTTTAAATCCAACATGACAACACATTTTCTACTGTTTCCTTCATGGTCAAGAGAAAGAAACAAAGATTCAGCCATTTAAAAGAGAAAACACAAGAAATTCATGATTTTTCTGCTGGTATATTTTAGTTCCCTTTTTTTTTATATGTAAATTAATTTAGATGAAAGATTACTTCATTTATAGCAGGTAGATAAATACTTGACTCCATGATAAAATCCTTGCTAAAATATTCCATGCATATGCAATATCAGTGGCAGTTAAAAGAAATTTTAAAAAAAGGTTAATTTTAAGCAGTTGAAAGATATTAGCATAACATCTGAAGAAATTTATGATTTCTCCCCACCTGTTTCCCCATCTTACTTTTGTTTTATCATCTACCATCAGTTGATGAATACATTGGTGGTGTAGTGGGATTTGTCTTCATAACAGAGTTAAAAGATTGTGTTAAAATTTTAGATTTTCTTCTCTATGTGACAAGATTGCCTAAATGGACTTTTACGTCTTCAAGCAGCATAGAGAGTACGAGCTCACTTCCCTTACAGTGGCAGTATAAAAGATTGCTGAGATGGCTGCTTTTGATCTCAGTCATGGTCAGAGTAACTGATGCCAAGCTATCACTTCATTTGTAGATTTGCATTTGCTGTAATTTGCCATTTGCCAAGCTAAAGCATTACCCATAAGCCCAGAGTGCCTCAGCCCTGTGAAATCTGTACACAGAGCAGCCTTTCCCATCTCAGTCATGCCTCTGGCCACATCTGGTTTCCAAAACCAGCCCTATCTTCATCTGACAGCGTTGCAGCGTGGAACTCAAAAGCTCCTGGAAAAGTCATGATGGATTTGGCTGCTCAGTGTTGGGACAACAAGGAAGTGGATTCTCCACAGGGTTTGGTCACTTTATGGCAGGTTGAAGTTGTTCAGAGGAAATGAAAGATAACGGCACTCTGCAGAGTTCAGGGAAGCTTTTGACCACGAGGCAGAGATGGAAGAGTTGATAGAGAACACACAGCAGAGCCACATAATGCAGCCCTGGCAGCCAGGCTGGATGGGAGTTGATAGCGGTGAGATAAACGTGGTCACAGGAGCTGCAGAGCAGCCCCAGGAGGCTCCAGCTGGGACACCACTCCTGCCCTGCAGCAGGACGGGAAGGCTGCTGCCCAAACCCTGCTGGGTTTGGATCTCAGGTACCTCTCCCCTGTAGCCCTGGTTTTTCAGCCTGAGATGTTTTGATTTCTAAAACTCCGTTCTCACGGAACTTTCTGTAAGCGGAGAGATGTTTTTGCTAACTTTATCTTGTTTTCATTCCTCTTTGGAGGTGGAGACCATTTGCTGTCGCTCTGTGTTGGCCAATGTGACTGAATGGGTGTTACTGCTAACACCAATCGGTTTAGATCCAGCGACCTGGGATATAAGGGGGTCAGATTTTACATGAATCAGTCGTTAGCCTTCTGACAAATTCTGGAGCTGTGTGGTCTGATTTCATGTCCTACAGCGACACTTGCCCACTTGCCCTCCTGCCGAGCTCACTGCTAGACATTATTAAATGTCTGTGCTCAGGTAAAAGCAAAGGCTGCTGCATTTGGAGAAGTGGCACGTTTTCTTTGCTTGCAGAGACAGGAAAAAGCCAAAAGTCATTTTGGATTGTTTAACAGAAGGGCGTGATTATGAAGAGATTTGACAGTAACTCTCATTTTTGCCTAAAACTGTTGTTCTCGATGAAGACAGCGCTCACCAGTTATCTTTTAAATGGGGCTTGCTGGGCAGATTTTGAATTTTCTGTGTTACTTTGGCTGATGATCTATCTGTGCTGGACCTGACAAGTAAATTTATGCGAGCATTCTTGTGCCTGACTTTACGTTACGTGAGAGGAAGCAAAGTTGTGTGTGCTCGTGTGAAACTGGATAAAGGAGCTAATAGCTGAGAGGAATATCAGAGGGGAACAGCCTGGGAGTACTTGGTGAAGATCAATTAGAAGTTTGCAGTTGCTGGAATAAACCCCTCCGTGTGGCTGTCTGTGATGAAGAAAACCACTTTTCACAGGCCTGCAAAGTCAATTAGCACTCAATTAAGGCGGTATAAAAGCACTGTTGTACCTGCAGTAAATAAGATGGAGGAGGTTCTTAGGCTTTTGCAGTGTAATAAGAGTAACATTTTCATTTTCATAATGCAGTGTTCTCCTCTCACATTAAGGGATAGCCATATTCGAAATTTGAAAAGAATCTAGTTACATTTTGATTAGAAAATTGTCATAGTAACTTAAGGGCAATTATTTCTAATTTGCCTTGCATTTGTCTAAATTATAAGAAGACTAAATTATGCTGTCCCTGTTTATTTTATTCAAATGAAATATTGCATTTTGTCGAATTTAACACAACTGTTATATTACTACAGCAGTGTCCTTAATCGCTCTCAGAGGGTCACAAAGAATTTTGAGGAATTAAAGTAATTTAAATATCTTTCTGAAACTAAGGGAAGGTGATTGCCTTCATCCATCTTATCAGCAATGGCTCTCAGCCCACAGAATAAATATGTATACATATAAATACGTAAATTTTGTTTCTTTTTTTAATTTTTTTTTTAATGGGAAAATTAGTTGTGCGCAGTCATTGGATCCAAATAGAGATAGCAATTTTCTAACTCATTCTAAATAGACATCCATTCTTTCTAGATTAAAATAGTAAGATATTCACTCCAAAACAATATTAACTGCTAACAGACCATACTCTTGTCTATACTAACGATTTAAGCTAGTATTTCATATGGAATAGTCAGGAAATAAGTAAGAACTTCAAAATTTCCAGACTACTGAAATCATGCTCTCTGGTAAACTTATTGAGAGTAAATAAAGAGAACCAAAGTAGAACCAAATCCTGAACTTCATGGCCAAAAAATTAAAATTTTCTTCAAGGAAAAGAGCTACTGCCAATTTTTGACTCAGTTCTTTAGCGTACTAAAGATACAGAAGTCTCCCTCTGCTGATCTGGGTCCAGCTTTGCTTGGAAACAAAGAATAAAAAAGTAAATATGATTCATGGAGGAAGACCAAGAAACTGAATTAATTGCAGCAAACATTTTTGTTTGTTATTTGGGAAAATTTTCTGTTCATATGAATGTCGAACAGACCATGAGGGGTTTTGTAGGAATTATGAACATTTCAATTTACGGTGTGCGTTTCCTTGGATAATGGACGTTTTATTCTGAATTACATAGAGCTTTCTTGCATTATAATATAGATAAGACAGTTGCTGTCATTAGTTTCTCTAGGACCTGCAGTTACTTCTCTAATTCAGTTACTTCTTTGTACCCTGTTTCAGCTTATAAACAGAGGATACTATTTCTATTTCAATTTCTATCCTATTCTATAGGATATTATTTAAGCTTTCTGACTAGAGAGTGAAGACAGACCAGAGCAGGAATCCTCCCTGTTCTGTTTCTGAAGTAATTACTGAATTATTGTCCTCCTATTCATGTGCTCCTGGCTGCCAACTTTAGGAGTTTCCCCTTCTGTGAGATATGAGAAAGCAAAACACGCAAAACTGCAAGCCAAGGAGAACCTGCCAATTCCTGCAATGGCATTTTTGCATATCAGATTCTCCAGCAGACAGAGGACTACTGAATTTGGATATCCATATCATTTGAGACCCTGCGGAGCTGGGGTTGGACCGCTGGAGTCGCTGCAGCTCCTCTGCAGACTGTGATTCCTTTAAAATGCTGGCAGGAGCAGTAGTAGCTCAGTTTATGAAATATTCTCTCGCACTAGTAAAGAAGCTGTGTGCAATATACTTGCTGGTTTTTGGCCTCTGTAAGGAAAATTCTGTAGAAACAGCAATCCTGTCACCACCTCCTTTCCAAGCCAGACTCCCTCTATAGAGAAAACACTCATACTCTGCTTGCACATGAAGGTTGGTGACTAAGATGCTGGAGATGAAAAAAGTATTTAAACTTTTCTTCTTTTTCGCCTCATAACCCAGATAAGGAGTCAGTTGGCAAGACTTGGAGTCAGTTCACAGCGTTTTCCACCCTTATCAAGGGCTATCTTTGGCAAGCTCTCCAGCCACGCCGCCGTCAGTGCCGGCTGAGTGTTTCCAGAGTTAGCATTACCCCAGCAGAATATTCTGTGCTTCCAAAGCTGCTGAAGCAAATGGGAACAGTCACAGAGATTTCAGTGGGAGCTGGATCATGTCCTTGCCCATCATCATGCACAGGCCTGATCTTTTCTGGCTGCTGCTGAAAACTCCCTCTTGTAACAGAGCCCCCACAAGGTTGTGATGCCACTTGGGCTCATGAATCATGTGTTTAGCTGCTATCGCTCTCCTCAGCCTGACGAAGGGTAATTATGCAGCTGAGAGCATAGCTAAAGATTTTTAAAGCAACACTTAAGTCTAGTCTCTTAAAGTAAGTAGGTGATGCAGTGAACTGGGACTGTGTGGCTTGACAGAAAGGTCTTTGCTTATCCCTCTAAAGAAATTCAGCTACTGCTCCCGGCACATCTGCAGCAACTCTGAGCTTTCTAGATGTTTAATTTCAGCTTTGACAACGTGTTTTAAAAGGGGAGATGTTTTCTAACGATCATCTAAAATTTATTAAGAAGTGTGTTACAAGAGGCTCTCAGTCATTTCCATCTCTGTGAGACCAAGGCGTATTTATAGCCAGGCAAAAAGTACTGACACAACAGAGAAAAGACACTCCAGAGTGTGACTGCATGAGAAAAATTAATTGCTTTCATAGGTGGTTGTTTATCTCCCCTGACTAAACAAGGACTGAAGGAAAACTACACTTTATTTTAGGAATTCTAGAAGACGCAAGAAATTCAGTGGAATTAAACTGTGTGTAGTTCTTTTGGGCTGAAATGGTGAAGCAACTCATCGTGACCTTGCGCCTCAGGCCTCACAGGACACCCGTGGAAGAGATTTGCCTGAAAGCCTTAACTGAAGTCCAAGCTTCTTAAAAACTTAAAGACTAAAAGCCATCCACCATCCTTCTCCCCCAAAGTTTAATAGGGTGATTTGTTTGTTGCTGCACTTTCACATGCATTCCATTGGGAGCAGAACTAGATGGGAAAGTTCTAAATTATATTGACTTTTTTCCCTCACTGAGTATTACTTTCAAGTACTGAACTTTGCAAAGTATTGGTTATCCTTCTGTCATGCCTTAAAAAAAATCCAAAAAACAAAACGGCAAAATCTAGAAAATCTAACTACTTAAGAAAAAAATAGCGCCACTTGAATTGTAGAAAATTTTAAGCATATATCCTATTTTTTACGTGAAATGTGCTGGTTTTACCTTTATGTACTTTGATATTTCAATCATTCATAATTCCTATGGTTCACTATTTTTTTAATTTTTTTGAACATGAAAATTTGAGGGATTAATCAAAAGAAACCACCATTCTCTTGAGTACTTTCTTTTGTATTTTAGTTTTCTTTCTTTTCTGCAATCTGCACCTCCAGAAATTTGCTGGGACAAGGTCTATTTGTGTTGGAAGTGTTATTAAGTTTCATTTTACGTCCTAAAATTTTCCCACATTTTAGAGCATTGAGCTCTTTGCTGGGACTGTAAGTGTGGTTCATGAGATCTCCCAGCCAACCATTAAACAAGACATTATGAAGTGAGTGCTTTCCATCTTCGTTTTGAGAAGTTAAAATCAATAAGAGCGATGTGTTTACTCTGGTGGAATGGAAATGTTCGCATCAATCTCCAGGGCACGGGTGTCTATCTGTGGAAATGTCAAAGGTTCAGCGCATCTTTCATTGCACAGGGTAGGTTTCTACAGAGCCTGGAGAGATGACCTAAATAAAGATGTCTGGAGTGAGATTTGCTTTTTGGTCAAGGCTTCAGGAAACACTGACCTGTGTTATAAGTTGCAGGATCAGGAGCCTCTTTCAAGGAGCTGCAATGTAAATATTGTTTTATACCCGGAGAGGGAATAATAAAGGATGACTCTAGCTGCTTTGCATTTCCATAGCGCACCATAATGTGCATTTAAGGAGAGCTTTTATTTAATCTTTATATAAAAATTTCTTCATAAAAACTTGCCAGTTCTCAGCTAGACTAGTAACATATTTATCACAAAGGTTTTTTTCTCAGTCTTTGATAGACAATGCGTCTCCTAAAATTGTAGAACAGCTTTATAAACCTTTTGGAAATACAGAAAGGTACGTAGGAATAGAAATTGAGAAGAAGCTCTGTGCCACAAGTAAGCAAAAGCCTGGCAATTTTTGGGTCCCTCACAAGACACGGGGTGTGCCCAGGGAAGGTCTGGAGGACAGGGCTGATGGGAGCAGCTGAGGGAGCTCAGATCCTCCAGCCTGGGGAAAAGGAGGCTCAGGGAGGATCTTCCTGCTCTCCACAGCTGCCTGAAAGGAGGTTGTAGCCAGGTGGGGGCAGTCTTTTCTCCCTTGGAAAAGCTATAGGACAAGAGGAAATGGCTTCAAGGAGAGCCAGGGGAGGTTTAGATTTGATTTCAGGAAAACTTCTTCACAGCAGGGTGGTCAAAAGCTGGAACAGGCTGCCCAGGGCAGTGGTGGAGTCACCACACCCAGAGGTATTTAAAAGATGTGTGGATGTGGCGCTTTATTACATGGTTTGGTGGTGGACTGGACAGTGCTGCCTTCGTGCTTGGGCTCCATCTTAGAGGTCTTTTCCAACCCAGCTGACTCTGCCATTCCATTTGTGAGTGAGAGAAACAAAATACACTCTGTTTTTCCTTGACCTTTTCCTGCTTTTCCTGAACTGTCGGTGTTGATAACACGTCTGTCCTGTTTTGATTCTCTGGTGTCCAGCACAGATCAAAGCACCGTTTTCCTTATGGGGACTTTGAGTCAAAGCTCATTGTTATTCTGGGATGTTTCAGGGATTTTTTTGGAGGGCGGGTGGGGAGAACTTGCTGGGGTGTAACATGTCTGAAAAATTTACATTTTCTGGGTTTGATCTATGGAATTGAAAGTCATTATGGGTGTTGCCAGGCAAATGGGGAGAAGGTGGCAAAGCAGAAGCAGTCAGATGCACTGAGTGTGGTTGTATGGACACTTCCTTCTTTTAGGAGGACTGTCTGAAAACTAATTTGGAGATACAGGCAAAATTCAGAAGCAGCAGGACTTATCTCAAACGTCTGTAAAAGAGTCAGTGAAGGAAGCCCACAAGTATGTTTGGTTCCCTTTTAATACCATTTTCCTAAAATTAGTGTATGAAGTAGTCAGTTAGAGAAGGATTTGCCTTCACAGGATTTGGTGACTGTGACCCAAATACAGTGTTTTCCAAGTGAAAGGCAGTGCACATATTCTCAGGCAGTATTGCAATATCTTTGTTCAGAAAAAATGTGTCTCCATTTCCTGTTGAATATTTCTTTTTTTCTGGGATGCCATGTTGCAGGGCAGATCACCAAAGGCCTACATGTCTGTTGATTTTTATGCACAATACTTAAAACACTCATCAGCCTTTAGTTTGAGAAGAGAGGGAATAAAATTCTTGAGGAGAATTCTATTTTTTTCAGTTTTCAATTGCTGTGCATTAGAGTTGCGACCCATTACATATTACCTTGAAAAAGTTATATCAGTGTAAGCATATGGCTCATCAAAAGCAAAAATTGAAGAAAATACATTTTTGTTCCACAAAGTTGAGACCTTCCTTCTATCCTGAAAGTTCCAGATTTGTTGTATAGTTTGTATGTTTTGCAAATGTCACCCCAAAGATGTGATACTGGATTCCAGCCTTCATTCATTCATTTAATCAATATTAAGACTGGTTCAAATGTTTTTCCATACATTTTGGTTGCAGAAAAACACTGGGTTGTGTTGGCTGTGAGAACAGAACTGTAAGTGCTGTAAGTGCTGGAGGGCAAGACTGAGCTTGCTTTAATTAGTAGGCATTTTCTAGTTAGTAAGAAATTGCAGCAAAATCAGTCTACATGGTAATCTAAATCCCATTTCAGAGCAATATCTCATTAGTTATATTGCACTCTAAAGGACTTTTTATAAAAGCAAAGTGGTGCACCTTTGTTGGAACTCTTTAATTTGTACGAGTTTTTCATAATTTTTCTATATTATGAAAAATGAAAATACAGCAATAGTGTTACCTCAATTAATTTAAACAGCATCCATCTGCATTGAAAGGTCAGATGACAAGGCAATTGCAGAATAACATCAGAAATTAGGAGGGGAGAGCAGCTTGACTGTGTCTCTCGGTCAAATAATCACAGAGATAAATTGTTTTGTTAATTAATAGTGAACATCAGATTCTTTGGGGCCACTTAGGTCCACAACTACTGATTTAAGTTTTGCTTAAGGCTCGTGCTATTTTACTGACCACGAGTTAAACGTGGCCTCTCTCCTCACCGCTCACACACAGCCCTTGCGTGCCGCTGGTTTTAACACCAGGGAAGCTTTTCTCACACTGTCCTGGCTTCACTGAGCTTTTTGTCGTTTCCTTATTGATTCCCAACTTAAGTAACATTAAAAATAACATTTCTCTCCTCTCCCTTCTGCCTTCTAAATCCAGATAAATCGTTCGTCATTTTCTCACTTACAACAGAATAAGTTAATTGCTTAATGATCAAGAAATTTTAATTTAATAAACCCATATATCAGAGAAACAAAGCAGTTCTCAGATGCCCTTCAGTTGTCACGTTTTTCTGTTAAACCTGTAGATGCTTGCAAATATCACACCATACTGATGTCTAGTTTCCATGGCGCTTCATAGCAAATCTAAGAGAAGAAAAAGATATTTAAGGAGGAAATTGCTTTTTACTAGCTGATGAGAAACAGACTTTACTGTCTGAATAAATAATCTTTACTTATGTTAAACTGTATAAATAGCGTTTAAGAATTGGAAGCAGGTCTGGATAAGACCTGCCTTTCTGCTGGGTATTGTTAATATTGCAGAAAACTTTGGGACCAACTTAGGGAGCAGTTTTCCTGTCAAGCTATCAAAACATATTTCAGAGGAGTCAGGGAGAGGGAGTAAACCCTACCTGAATAATGGCCATGATGGATGAAATGGCCAGCAGCTAACTTAAGGTCAGACTCAGCCCTCAAGACACCACTTTAAGCTACTGTCAAAATTCTGCTGTATCTCAGTTTTGGTCATGGTTCCACTCTGTGATTATGTGGAAACACTGTTTTTTTCTTTAAAGCTCCTAGCCCATACACTTGGGAAAAAAATCTGAAGGAGTTAATCTTTAGAAGGCAAACCAAAGAAATAAAAGTGACCTGCTTGATATTGTTAAAAATGTGATATCTCATATTTTTTTGAAACAGTTATAATATTGATGTTTACAACATCACATAGTAATCTAATGAGTTACTCTTCCATAGCAGTGCAACACAATTTGTTAATTATTTTTCTTTTCCTTTTCCTTTTTTAAATTTTTTTTTCCCCACTTGAGCAGGAGGAAAATGGACAGAAAAAAGATAAAATCATTTCAATTTCATTTGAGAATGTTTGTGTTGTTGCAGAAGTAGACTGAGTTAATTGCCAAGGAACAGCAATTTGCCAATTAATGTGGAAATGATCTATTCCTAGGAAGGACCATTCCTCTTTAGCTATAAATGCAGGTCTACTCACAACAAAGTAGGAATCCATTTTACAGCAACATGCTAGAACACATTTGCTTCAAGTTAGATAGAATTTCCATGAAAAGGTACCAGAGTGTCCCTGAAATACCCATGGCCACCCAAACTGCATTTCACAGAGGGCAGCTGTTAAATCTGGGTAGTGGAACACAGAACCAAATTCTTCTTAGTGACAGCTGCGTAAATTTGAACGGCTCTGCAGGTACCATTGGAGTAACTCTGGATGTAAATTGTTGGAGCTGCAAACAAACTTTGTCCAGAAATCTTCCTGAAAGTGTGGTCTCATAACTTTCCCTGGCAATACAGGCAGCATTGTCTCTGTAAGAGATTCCTGTAAGCGATTCCTCGGCTGGGTTTGAGAGGGAAGGAGAATGAATTGAGGTAATTTCCTTGCAGTATTTGGATATCCTTCACTGGTGTGTTTCAGATAGATACTCCGTATATAATTTTAAATACATCTGGATGGAAGTTGGAAACACTGTGTTCCTCTCTATTTTATGCTTTGGAGACCATATATTGTTGAGTTTGCCTCTGGGGTGATGTGTTAGGCTATTTTTTTTTTCCTGCATCCTTGAAGTTAGAAGAGTTCCCTGGAAGAATACACACTTGCATAAATTTTCTTTGCGATGCCATTTCTCTGGAAATGCATTTAGCTGCCAGAGGCTGGAGGGCAGTTTGGGAAATGTTGTTAACCAGGTGTCAGTCAGCATCTGAGCCTGGAGTAACGCATGACCTTGATTTCCATTCACTTTTTGTCCTCTCTTTGGCGCTTGGGCAATTTTGGTAGTCAGATAATGAAGTTGTGCCTCTCTCACTGTATAGAAATACCTGTTGCAATGAGGGCTGGTTTCAGCTGAGCTCTCCAGGTGTTAATATAATTCAGATTTATAACATGGGCGAACCTGAGTTTCCAAAAAAAATGTTCACAGTCCTGCAGTAAAGGTTTTGCTCTGGTTTATGACAGAAGGTTCATTGATCCCAAAAGTTCCACAAAAGTCACTCATTAAAAATTCACTATTGGACAAAATATAACGTTTTTCCTTTTCATAGGGTGGTGTTGTCAAGAATCTTATCAGCCCTGACTGACATGCTGCTGCTGACTTAGAATAATTTATATATCCCTTGCAAGAATATTTATTTCCACTTTCACTTACTGTGAGAATTATATTCTCCAGAAGATTTTAATAAAACATAGTGTGCTTCCTTTAGAGGGAGATTGATCATATCTGGAATTAAAGTATAGAGTTGCACACCTATAAATAAAAAGAAGATTTTCTTGTGTTCCTGACGCACTGAACTTTGAGCTATTCCTTGGCAGTGGTGTAGAATGTGTATAAAAAATGGTGGAAATGCACCTGAAAAGCAAATGTGCTGTCACTTGATGCCCTTGTACAAAAGAAAACAAATAGTTTTCTTACAGGAAGCAGGAGATACATATATATATNGTGTGGTTATAAGGAAAGATGCAGAGGTCTGCTATGATAATATGAACTAGTCCAGAAATCACTACAGCCTTTTTCAGTCTTTATTTTGCTGTTAATGCAAGTCAAAGGGGTCATGAGGAAAGAGTTTTGCAAGGCATATGCAATAAAATGGAAATATGAATTTGCAGCTGAGCAGGGTGGTGTGTGACAACCGCCATAGGAGTGAGTGATGGGGAAATAGAGAGCGAGGAGAAATGAATGGCCTTTTATAAGGGCTGACACTCCCAGAAAAGCTTTTCATTTGCCTAATGGTTGTTATTGCTGTCTGGCAGGTGTTGGAGATACCCTACACCACCCGAGAACCTGCCCCAGAGGGAGGAAATCAAGCCAGAGGTGTCACTGCTGAAAAGCCAACCATATTGCTGGTTGAATTTTTTTAAATAATTTTTAATGCACAGATTTTGTTGTTATTTGCTTGGGCTTATATATTTTCTTTTAATTAAGATGCTCTTTAGAAAGCTTAGATAAGGTATTTTTTTTCATAAAAAACTACTTTGTGCTTTGCCCAAAATTAATAATAATGAGCATCGGTTCATCCACAGTGATTTAGGGTTTTGTTTTTCAGGTAATTTATCATAATTAGCCATGGTTTAAACAGGCCTTTACCTGTAGATTTCTTTATACGGGGTGGGTTTTGATCCAGGTCTAACAAGAGGCTGCCTACCAGGAAAGAAACACTTATGGAAGCAAAAGGCACTGGTGAAGAACACTTTGTTGTTTTCTGGCAAAAGTTAAGATCCTAATTTGCAGGCTACATGCCAGCTCATGAAAAATCAGAATGATAATTCTATTAAAAAAATGAAACAGCAATGGGAACTGACATCTTTCTGCATGATAGCTTTAATCCTAAGGTGTTATTACCTGTAAATGCAAAAGAGGAGATGTCACCACCAAAAAAATGGTGAAAAATCTCCAATTCAGGTCGCTTTTTAATTCCCCAAAACCTTCAGTGTTCTGTGCCTACGGATGTCTGCCTGCCCGCTAGCTACAGCCCTTCCTTGAGGTGTAAAATTCTGGTTTGGTTTGATTTTCCTGTTTGACCTTCGAATCCCCTGTTTACCTCTCAGAACCTGCCCAGCTTCTGCTGGAACGTGTGGAAGGCTGCGTGGGGGCTGTGCCTGCTGCTTTCCTTGCCCATCATTGTTGGAGCCCCCAAGAATTTCTTCACCAAGAGAGATACCTCTGCTAAGCTCTTTTATACCCAGGGTTTATCCCTGCTCATCTGAATTTACGGCCAGGGTTTGTACTCCTCTGCACCATTGCACTGGGCACAGTGTGCTTTGTAATTCTGATTCTTTCACGGTATTGATCCCTCCCTTCAAAACTAATTTTCTTTTAATGTCTTTATTTTTAAATTTTTCTTGCTTTCTGGTAGATAAGGTGAACAAACATCAGCATCCATCAGCATTAGCAGTTCTTTCTTCACCTGAATTTAAAAATGATCTACAAAATGCCTCAGCTCTTGGGATAGGAGCAGATATTATTGTTCCCAAAATATAATTTTCACATCTGTCTGTTCCTTCACCTTCCTGACTTTTCTTTTTCCATTTTCCCACGAAAGTGGCTTTGCCAATGGCCTCTTACACACCTGGACATTGGTGGCAGCCTTCCCACTCACCTTAAGTAGCTTTTGCTCTGGACCCCAAAACAAGACAATGATGAATCTTGAGAGGAATATTTAAGGTGAAATCCCTGATTTTGGGTAGAAATTCTGATGCAACCTGCTTAGCACTGTGAGTTCCAAAATACAAAAAAGGGAATTTCTGTCTAGTCCTGAGCCTGTGTATATATAGTCTTATGCTAAATTAATTCTATCCGGCGTTCCTGTGTACGCAGTATAAGCTCCTAATCAACTCTGAAAAGAATTTAGGTAACACTGTTCACATTAATGGGGCGAATGTTGTTTCTGAGTTACTGTTTGCCTTTGCATTTGCTGTCCCACTGCCTCATTTTACTCTAGAATAAACCTTTCTGCTCCAAAATTAGACACATTTAGAGATTGTTCTTCATCAGCAGCTGGGCTCAGTGTCTGTGGTTGCATCCACTTAGATCTGGAGCAGTCACATCGACTCCAGTACATGAGTGGGAGCTCCTTGTCGTGATTCTAGGAAATTCTTAATGATGAAAACTTGTTTTAATACTACACTTTTTATTATTAGATAACCTGAGGCTTAGCTAGTGTCTTGGATATAGCTTTGAAATTCAAGAGAATTACATGCAGGAAATTAGAGAAATATATGAAAATCAGCCTTCTCTTATGATTTTTCCAGCAGTGGCTAAATACAAATTAATATATGGATGCCCTTATTGTCAGCTTCTCACAGCAGCCTCTAAATTTTTCTGCCTCAAACTTGAAGTAAGCTCCTCTTTAGATCTGTTATTTTTAAACACTGATTTATTTTATTGTAATGATTTTAATTTTAGTGAAAAGTACCTGATTTCTTTGGCTTCTGTGAGTACACCCAAGAATGTTCCATCTAAGTAAATTTTTGACCTGCTAGTGTTAGTAAAAAAAAAAAAACAACAGCACTTATGATTTAGTGGAAAGGATCAACAGAGATGTTTCGCAGTGCATCATTTGTTTCAGCGTTTCAGGGTGATAGTTTGCAGAATTCTGTTATAAATGGAGACTGCAGTGAATACATTTCCTTGACTTGGAGCTCCAGCCTTAGGAGAAGGAAACAGATATTTTCTTGTTCAACAAGAGCAACGCAAATGAACTTCTGCCATAATAAATGTCCAGTAAATGAGCGAGGTGTCAGAAAGACAGACTGGAGAAGAAAAGGAATATTTACCCCAAATGCAAAGAGGGAGTCCGGGTCGAATGTGAGGCCTTCCTTTCGGCAGAATGTGCCTTCAGCAGCTGCTGTGCGCTGGTTTTGTTCCACCCCAGTGCTGAGAGAATTCTGCCGGTGTGAGAATTTGTGCTGCCCTACAAGGACGCTGCAATCTCGTTAAGGCAAGGGAGGAAACATAATGAATGGAAACAGGTACATTTGTGACATGAACAGCAAATATTGGCCAGCTTTCTTCTAAAAGGATTAACCTGGCTTTCCCTGTGCGCTGCATTTTTACTTAGAAATGGAAGTGACGGTTCTGCAGTGATTTGTCATGCAGATTTTTTTGAATGAACTTTAGCAAGAAGAGAAAATGGATGAGGAGTTTGTGTTCTCCATCTCATAGGTAACGCTAGGAAGAAAGGTATCTTGAAGTTGGTTACTTTGATATTTGTAAAGTGGAAGTGTTTAAAAATAATTGCGCGTTATTTTAAAGAAATATTTTGTAAACATTTATAGAAGGAACAGTTTTCCTCAGATTTTGAACTATGATCCTCTAGGGAGAGGAAGGAAAGAGTAGAAAAAAAGGATTAAAAATTTGGCTACAAACTATTTTTAGTAGAGTAATTTCTGATAATTAGGGAAAGTAATTTAATTTCAAACTCAAGGCTCATCAATCAGAAAATCTGAGACTCCCATTATTCATGCTGATTTTTCCAGCAGCAGAGCCATTGTTTAACTCCCTAAACAGACACAGGACTGTTAAAAGCACAGTGTGCTGCATCCTGAGCTTTGTCAGGAATTAGCAGAGAAAATACCATCCCCGTCCTGCTGAAGAACAGAGGTGCTCAACACACTCAGGACTCATCCCAACAGTGACAGCAGTGCTCTGAACATTTCTGAAGTAAAAACTGGGGGGGTTAACTGAATTTGATGCTCTTATATCTTGCAATCTGACTGAATCTTGTCTGGAGAATATCATCATCATCATCTTTTGGAAAGGAAGAATGTTGATAATCTAATTTTCCCTTTTTTTTTTCTGGTAGTCCACAGTCTGAAAAGCCACACAGCTGGTAACTCAGAGTCCATGGAGCAACACAAGTTGCCTGATTTATATCAGTCTGGAGGTTTTGATAAAAACACTGAAACGTGATGACAAATTCCATATATTAGATGACATGTTGAGTTGGAGGTTTAATGGCTAAACACAAATAAACCAAAAATAATTTTCTGGCTTTATCCCTGTTTCCCTCTTAGATCCTGCAGAATGTGGCATAAATTGTTCTTGACTTCACTATAGAATTATCTGGGTATTTAAAGGGGATAAATGTCCTGTGAAATGAATCTTGCTACTCCCTTCACTGGAACCAGGTGAGTTTGGGCACCGGTCAGAAGACAGAGTTCACCTCTTGTCATGGTGAGTGTGTGAACCTAGAGGAAATGGGGATGGAGGGAATAACAGCGTGGATTTCTTCTGCAAATGGTCAGATGGCACTTGCATTAAGAAATATTTTAAAATGTGAGTGTTTTATTTGTATGAATGACTTTTTAAAAAACGTTCTTTGGTGCTCATGCCACCTCGTTCTTGTTTCCCTGCCATTCAGGAAGAGTGGGGAATAACAAGCAGAAGCGTTTCCTGGAATTTGTCCTGGCAGCCCCAGAAGCATTGTTAGAGAGCAATTTAAAACCAAGATGGCAATGCACAGAGCCTGATTATAGCTCGTTAAATTGGCTGGTGCTTAGAGCAGCGCAGCCATGGCAACCAGGAGTAGAGTGGACAGCAGACCCCTGAACCTGGGCAGGGTTTGTGGCCCGCGTTGGCTCTGGGGCTGCCATAGCAACACTCCCACCTGCAGCAAGGACAGAGCGTTTAAAGCCATCCCCAGCCAGCCTCTGTTGGAGCCCCGGGCATTGAGAATTTCAGATTTCTGTGCTGGCAGGCACTGACCCACAAGCAAACTCTGCGCTGACCCGAGGCCATGGAAGAGGCTTCCAAAATTGAATGATGGCACTGAGATTGTGGGTGTGGAGTTTGGATAGAAGTGTGTGATCTCACAGGGTGCAAAACTTAGAGTTTAAGGGTTTAGAATACAGTAATATATATAAAGCAAGATGGAGGTTTTAGGGCAGAGGCCAGTCCTTCTTTTTCACCTTCTTCTCCGTGGGTCTGGGTGGTGTTTTGTAACTGGGGAGAAAAATGCACATTATGGGCCATGGGTGGTTGGTTATTGGGTTAAAAGTAAAAATAATTAAGGTGTCATTTCTTAATTGGACAGTTTATCCTTAAAAGGCTTTGTAGAGTCAAATGGGGGAGCATTTTTTTGTTAGTTAGCTTGTAGTGCTGTAGAACTCACAGTTTGTGAGACTGTACTATAGATAAGAATTAATAAACACCTGAGTCCAAACACGAAACACCATCTCGAGCATTTAATCCTGATCCTGACAAAAAGAAGATAAAACGTGACAAGCCTCCATAAATTATAACTCTGAATTTTATAATAACTCTTAAAAATAGTGGGTGCCCATTAGCCAGGAGAAGGAGGCAGGTCTTTCTAGCTGGTTGCAGCATGCAGTGGATGTTTGTGGTGATAAAAAACAGAATTTAGCTGGTGTGGGTGTGCATGGAGGTGGTTCTGTCCAGACTAAATACAAATTCTATTTTTGGTGATGAATACTGTTTTTTTTGCTTGATGAAAAGCACTGCTCAGATTGGTTGTTCTCCTTGAATAGACTGTTTTGAATATACTGACATTACTTGGCAGCACTATTTTGTGACGAGCTAAATATGCCAGAAACCCTCAGGCTTCAATTCTGCACTTGTAAACACAGGTCTTCATATATAGTTTGAAGAATGATAAGTTAAAATGCAGTTTAGGGAAAGTAAGAAAGTTTGGTTCTGTAAATAAAAATCCCAAGGCATAAGACTGACTGCTATGTCCTGGAGTTCATGAAGGAACACAATTTTGTCTGAAACAGACCTGGATTTCTCAGTAACCTGCTCAAAACCTCATAACCATTTCGAGATAAAATGGTGCGATTGACACAGAAAATAGCCACAAATGAAGAGATTTAATCACGTTTTTGAGTTCACAGGTTACAGAAATTGAAACCTGAGGTTTTCTTCATCTCACCTGGTGGATTGGTTTCATTCCTAGGACGTGGGGATGTGCCAGCAGCAGGCACCCCACTCCCCTCTGTCACCCTCCGTTCTGGCTGGAAGTGATTCTCGTGGCCTCTCAGCGCTGAGGGCGTGTTGGAGCTCAGGGTTTGTCAGGATTTCCTTTTCCAGCCCCACTCCTCCATCACAGTGTATCTCACCTTCTCTGCTAATGCCTTCCTGGGGACATTCCAAAGTGTTTCTCACTCCGAATATCATACAACGTTGAGCGCCTTACGCTAATTTCTTTTTCCACCATGCCCACTGAATTGCAAGTGCTTGAAGGTTGGCCTTTATCGTGAGGATTCTAGGACAGAAAAATGTTTTACGATTAACATGTTTTGGTTTTTAGTTATTGAAGGAAAGACTAAAATAATAGAACTTAAAAGTGTATCATATCTGATAGTTTTTCATTATTAATGTATGAATGACCAGCTAGGAAAGTAAGTAGCATTAAAAAAAATGTTATGTACTGAGAAGTTAATTAAAATGCTGTTGAATTTAATTGAAGGAAAAAAGTAATATGAAACTCTGTGTTAAGAACTATTATGAAGTATAGAGTAACGTGTGATCCTGGAGGCCTGAGGGGGAAATTGACAATTAGAAACTAAATTAGAATAATTGGGTTTTTATTATGGCAAATAATACAGCAGAGTTTCTAACTATCATCTGCTACTCCATGCCAAGGATAGAAATGGTTAAGAAAAGTGCCAAGAAATATGAATATTTTTCTGTCAGCTTTCTTTTCTGTCCTATGTAAACATTTTGTTTTCATGATGACTCTACTAGTGCACATCTTTTTGTTACTTGTTGCTCCAGCAATGTCCTTGTGCCGCTTTTAACCCTGCTCCTCCGTACTCTGCAGGCTTGTCTTTTGTGCAGAACGCAAGATGTGGAATCTTTCCAATTGTGCTCTTTTAGAAACGTTGTCAAATGTTTTGAGTCTGCTCATCACATATTTAATTTTAATTGGTGGCAAGAACACAGTGTTTTGTAGGGACTAAGGGAGAAAAACTAAACCTGTATGTTGTAGATGATCTCTGTTGTTTTGTACAAGTTTAGTTTTAAAAGTTTCCACTTCTAGTCTTTATTCAGGTATCCCACATTGCCACATAAATATGTCTGAATTTCCTCAATATATGGGGAATTAAGGTGCTACAATACAGATATTCGTGCATTTTTTATTTTTATTACATTTGTTTATTTCTACAATACTGCTGATCTCTCCACCTCATGTCAATTTGCTTCAAAACAAAACACTACACCATGGTTTCCTGCACAGATCTAGAATTAGGAACGCTGAAAAATATCTTTATTTAAATTTTAAAAGATGACTCCCCTTGAATATATAGATTATTTTTAATTGGCCTCAAGCATAGCACTGGGTGATATTCCTAGGATCCTCAGTCCAGGAGAAACAGTTCACTTTCAATGTGCTCTCCTGAAAACAAGTTGCTGTCGAGTGAAAAGAGACATTTGTTTGCAAGTGATTCAGTTGCAATATTTTCACACCTAATTTTCAGCATAATTAGATGGAATTATGGATCTCTGAATCTTTTATAGCTTGAGATAGCTCAAGTTAGCCACACTAATTAATCTAAGCAGTAGGGTTTAATTTGATTATTTAAAATAGAAATTGTGACCACTCCAGTGACCTGTGGTACTTACAAGATCTATATAAAAACCAGCAGTGGAGATTAAACTGCACACTGAATTTGCCTTAGGGACTGTCCAAGGAGCTTTTAAAAATAGGTAGTTTGAAACAAGAAATTTCTCTATTGACTTTTGTGTGTTGTTTTCCTTGTTAATGGAATCTATTATTTGGTGAAATTCTTGAATGGTTCAGGGCTCCAAAAGAAACTGAATTCTGCCCTGAACAAGGCAGTGAGCTGAGCTATGGTTATGGGGACAGCTTTTTGCCAAAGACTTTATTGCTATTACAATAAAATATATTTGCCTATGAAGCAGCACCAGAAGTAATAAAAATGAAACCAGAATTATGCAAACTTACAAGGCATGGACACTTTCCAGATGACATTATGATTTCTTTCCAGCCTGCATTGAGATGAAATATGTAGCTAGCACTTGAGGTTCAAATTTTAGAGCCCTCATTGTAATGCAAGATCAAATATTTATTTTTGTAACTGTTTGTAGTCTCTCTGTGCTTGGTGCCTTTCCAGATTTAATCAGATAAATCATAAGACAGATGTACAAAGTCCACGTTACTTTGCTGCAAACAATTGCAAGACAATTGTTACAAACAAAAATAAGGTTAGGTTTTTCCTAACGAGATTGCAACCCAGTCTTGTGAGTGACATCAAAGATTGATATTAGGATCAGTCTGTATCTGTGGTAATTGTGACACCATTTTTTCCTCTTTTCCTGTAATCTTCTCATGTTATTTTTTAATGTGGTTCTGCTCAAGTCAATTCAATTTCTCAGCAGACAAAATGCATGAAGCAATACTGAGTTACTTTGGATCTACTGAAACATAAACTGGAAAACTCAATTTTCAAGTCAGATTTTTCAATCAGAAACACATGAGAAGAACAATAAACGAATTTTGAAACATCTTTATTTACAGAAATGTAATAAAATATATAAAAAATATATAAAGTGCCAAGTGCCTTTTGGGTTTTTTTTGTTTGTTTTTTTTTGTTTGTTTGTTTATAATCTTGAATGCGTTTTCGCAGGGTGTGTTGTATCTGTGGCTAGAGAGAAGGATCAGAATACAGATTGGGAAAACAAAAAATGTAAGGGGGTGATACAGGGAAGGCACATGGGGCTCTCCTTGTCTTCTCTGGTACATGGGGCTATATTCTTTGTGAGTCTTTGACTGCATCCTCTCATGATGTGCTCTTTTTGTACGGTGTTGCCTGAAAAAATTACCTTTACTGTGACAGTAAAATTAGGAGCAGATTTGAGACACGAAGTTGACTCTAGGGATAGACTAAGAATCTTCCTGCGGGCCCTTTCATCTTCACTCTGCCACACCTGGAAGCTCTATTCCTTTGCTGGAATGTGCCTTTTTCACTCACTGAGAAATGGAGCATGGCTGAAAACAAGTAGCAGCCTCTGAAAAGGGCTTTGCCTCACCGAAAAGGGCTGCAGGTTACTTTCCAACCCAGGGGTAATTCAGGTGTTTTCTTTGTCTTGGCTGAACACTGTCATCCGGCTCATCTGCAGAGAAAGAACTTCTGAACATTCACCCTATTTTTTTTTTTATTCTTTCCGAAAGTTTGGGTTATAATCTTCACAGGAAGGAATAAAGTATTTCCTTTTGCCTTTATCCTTTTCTGTGGCGAGTGTGTTCCTTCTAACTAGGAGTTCTTGTGACTCACCCAGACACCCTGTAATGAAAAAGAATTATATCTGCTCAGTGCAAGACATATAAATACCCTGTGTTTAGCAAATATTGTCTTCTGCCAGCTCTGCCAGCAAGTTAACCTCAATTTCTACAGTGGTCTTATTGCTGAAGTCAAGCAGCTTTTAAGAAAATAACTTCTACCCCTTCCTTTTACCAGAAAGAGTGGCAGCACACTCTTAATCCTTAGCTTTAACAGGTTTTGTGCAGCCTGTGAGATAGTTCATTCTCAAGTTTCAGACTCCCAGAGTAAATCATGCACCTTTATCATGAAGATGATGGTTCTGCTGAGGAAGCAGAGGCAGAATTAGTTACTGTGCCATGTCAAGGATGTGTGCATTGCTCTGCTTGGTCTGTGCAAATTACATCAACTAAATAGGTGATGTAAACAGTCATGCACTGAAGAGGACTCATTTCCACAGATTTAATACTGTACTTTGTCCAAAACATTTTGTTTCTTGGAGGTTTCATATAAAAGCTTCCTGAGAGGTTAAAAGCTAAACATGACAGCAAAAGTACCCTACTAAGGCTTAATGGTTTCCCCATCATATTTCTCTATGAGAAATTCAACTGACAGCCTAGGAAAGTCTATTGCAAAGCAAAGTGTTTAAGATTGTGGCCAGCCACAAAGGTTAATGTCCAAGTTAAATAGCTGCTGAAAAGAGAAAAGTAGAGCAGCTTAATGGATTGGAAATTGGTTGTAGGGGAAAAAAAAAAAATAATCTTGAATGCAGCCTTGGAGAGAACTTGGTATTATGTGCTCAGTGAAAACCTTGTTTCAGTAAAGTAGGTATGTGCTTGGAAAGTTCAGTTTAGTATAGATAAAGGTGTACAGAAGACATTGGAGAACATTTGTGTGGTTGAGCTTATATCTTTATTCAGAAGAGTTGCAAAGCCCAGACAAATATATTCAGAGGGGAACTTCCAGAGAATCTGCTTGGCAATTATGAGCCTGGGAGTTGTCATGATTCACAGAGTTCTTGGGGGAGGTATACAGACACTTGCAGTTTCATAACATTTAAGCCTGGAATTGATAAGGAAAAATCCCATTAATGTGCAGAGTCAGAGTAATCCTATTAATTATATAAGCACTAATCCAATTAGTTTCAAAGTCCTCAAGACTTTCCACCAACATTTTCACCAACCTCTGTGGCACTGACATGAGAGACCACTGATGCTCCATTTTTGCTTCCCAAGGGTGAGAAAATGAGTGCAGTTAAAATAGTGTTCTAAACGTTATAACCCATAAAACTTAAAAGGTTTCTTTTAGTGTGGTCCATTAGCATTAGTTTATTATCCATCCTGACCTGTTTTATCGTGTTAGTCTACATGCTACAGTGTCAACATGTCAGCAGGTACCATAACAACCCACAGCTTCCTTTGATTCACCAACTTCTTTCCAAACTGAAACTCCTTCAGACTTAATAGGAATGAGGCAGGACAATAATTAGTAGGATTGCCTGGCACCACTTCTAAATGAGGCTGCCAATCCAAGGCACAGTACTGGACAAGGGGGAAAAGGTAGGATTGAGCCTCTGAGCTGCCTCTTACTGCCAGATCTTCTAACCACACATGGAGGGGTGTCGCAGTTGCCAAGAATGACATACACTCACTTTTTCACAAGGCTAGAAATCTAATTCTTCATTTTGGGATGACCTCTCCTTTATACTATTTTACAGAGACCAGTTTGATTGGTGAAACAAAGGCAAACCTCTCCAATCGCATTGGTCAAACGAGAGGCAGATCAAGAAGTCCCTCCTTTGAGAAAGGAATGAAATAACATAGGTACAGTTAGAAAAACATTGCTCTTGTTTACAGAAAATCGCCCGGGAAAGGAATTTCCAAAAACCAAAACATGTCAGGCATGAGTTCAGGGCTACAAGGGGCAGAGGAGAAACAAACCTTACACGCATGACTTTGATCTTGAGACTTTTGGAGCTTGAGAGCCCAAATGGACTCAATACTGCTGGGGTGCATCAGCGGCTCTGCACAGAGTCCTGTAGGGGGTTTCATGGGAGTCATAACACGTGTGTTCATCTGCCAGCAACTGAATTTTCAACTGGTTTCTTTGGCACACTGCACCACCCAGAGGAAACACCTCTTGTTCTCCAGCATGCCAGGAACTGGTGGGTGGCCCTTCTGTTTGATGTGACTAATGGTATTCTTATCTTCCCTCTAAGACAAGTCCATAAGAATATTTTTCTGCTTTCTAAAGCTCTGTTTAATTTTGAGATGGTTTCTGTGAAATCAAGCTTTGAAATTACGTTAAGAGGAAGGTGATAATTGCTTTGTTGCACGATAGAGCAGAGCAAATTTCCTCTAATGATTCCTAGCTTTTCTCAGATTCAGGGATGTATTTAAGTAATGGTTCACATTCCAAAGTTGCTCTTGCTTGTTTGGCCATCTCTGTTTCTCCTGAAATGAGCTGTAACAGTTGGAACTATTATTTATGTGCCTTTCTCTGGAGCTGCGTCATCAGAGTGACTCTTCTGTGAGTGACCTGTGGTTGTGTCTGGGAATTGTGTCACTTTTTGACAAGCAGAACGTGTCCAGTGAGTGTAGCTACTCCTGCCTGTACAAGTGGCTTCACTTTGCTGTTCCCAAACACTGTGATATCTCCCTTTGCACTCCCTTTGAGGTTATTATTTATGCTTTAATAGCCACTGGTGCTCCTGAGCCCCGCGAGAAATGTTTTAACTGCTGTACCTTTAATCTCAATTGCTTTGATACAGGCAACTTTTATAGTGTCAATGACTTAGAGAAGTTTGTAGCTGCCCAGTGTCAATTTAACAGGTTCTTTTCCCTTGACTCTTTCTCCTTGGATGGGCACATAATGTAAAAGCAACTCACAGGGTAAAAATTTTAGTTCTTGGCCTGATATATCAGTATACAGATGAAGTCAAGCAGATGTTTACATTAACATTTAATTGAATTTATAACAGGCTACCACATGTTACATACATTAGTAATAAGCATTAACCAAAATAAAAGAAAACACTATGCATGTGCTCTAAGTAGCAGCATGATGTGAGGAAAAGATCCCTCAGCTCTTGAAATTGCTGCTGTTGGTGGGATGAGAGGTGCAAGCCAGCTGTACCTGCTCATGCTTTTTTTCCTTACTGTTCCCATTGGAAAGGGGATTTGGCCTGTCAAAGTTAACTTCAAGGCCTTCTTGAGCCTGTTACAGGGAAATTGAAGCCTTGACAAAATGAAGAATAACCACAATGAGTCTCAGTGTATTTTGGAGAACTCTACAGACAGGCTTGGCTCTGAAGCTTTCTGAAGTTAACAGGAAATTTTCTGTTGGCATCACATGGTTGTGGATGCCAAAAAATATCTTCCGTCATTTATTTCAGAGACACACAGACTACCTTGAAGGGAGGATCCCACAGTGATAACAGCAATAGGGAGAGCTGAGTTTAGCAGCCTCTTTCAGCATACTGGGGGTGGTTTCCAGACCCTGATTTCCATCTTAGCTGTTTCAAATATATCCCATCTAAAATTCCAGCCTGTATGAAACAACTCCTCTTCTAGTGACATGTTTTTTTTACCACTGTACTCAAAAATTGCCAGCATATCTCTACAAGGCAGTGCTCAGCTTGTCTTGTTTGCTTTTTCTGTGTTGGAATTCTATACTCACCGGCACTATTTGTGGCTTAAATAAACTTTAGGTTTAGCATTTCATAGGCCGAGGCAATTGATATATCTGACATCCCAAGGTTTGTTCAATATCAATTCAAATTCTACATTTTCCACTTCTGCTGTGTATGTTCTTGAGAACACGACTGCTTTCAAATAAGATTGTGAATCACTGTAACCAAACCCTAATGTCAGCCCATGAAACACAGGTATAAATGAAAATGCCAGAACCCTGCAACTTCTTGTCTGTAATTATTAATGTCCTGGGTGCTCACAGCTCTCTCAGGATGGTATCTGTCTTATTATTTAAAGTAAAAAAATCAAATCAATAACAGCAGTGCTCCTATTTTAGTTAATACATCAATTTACCTTTATTATCATGTCCATTTCTATGAGCTGTCAGTAGGAGCTTTCCCCTCTGTCACTCCTGAAGACTGACAATGAATTTTAGTGATTCAGGTCATGTGAAGGCAAAGAGCACCTGGTAATAAGAAAATTATTAGAATTACTGGGCTGTCCACAGCATCCCTAACAGCCATTTACCAGAATTACAACTGTTTACAGGGAAACTCTGAGCAACACTTCATGCTTTTGTCAGCTGAGCATTATCTCTCTACAGGAAGACACAAATGCCTCTCATGCTGGTAGCAGACCATAGCAAGAGATTATGTTCAGAAATAAGTGGGGTGGTGGAGTTTTATAATGGAGGTAACTCTAGGAAATGTGAATTGCTCTTTTATCTCCGTGAATTGTTAAATCTCACATCTCAATATCACATGCTGGGCGCCAAACGTGTAACTCAGGCATGCTGGAAATAGATGAAAATTCCCCCTGCATGATAATTATTTATGTGATTCAGTTTCATTTTCTTCCTGAATTTTGTTTTAGTTATGCTTATGCCAGAACAGTCAAAATTCACAAGTTGACTACAGAAATCTTTGCCATAATTATGAATCAACAAGCTACATTAGTTAGGATGAGTGTAAATGGTTCACTACCAGCAAATTTAAAACACATAACCTTTAACATCAGATACCCTCACCAGTTTCTCATTGGTACCAGGATTGTTGATGTGTGACTGCTCAGTTTTGCATCTTTTTGGCACTGAGAAACTCAGGTACTCCATGAATATTTTACAGTCTGTCATATTTTTTTGCTATTGTGAAAAACCTTTTAAAGCAGAACCTCGAAATCAAACATTTTGTTCCATGTCTGACATTTGATAATAATTTTAAAATACAGTTTTCTGTTTGTTATTTGCCATGATATTTGCTGCTCCCCAAATCAAAGTGTGTAATTTCCATGAGACATCTTAATTTCAATTAGTCATTTATATTTTACAAGATAAAATTTAGTTTTTCAATTTTTTTCCAATATACCCTCTACTTGCCATAAGACAATTGTTTTCCTTAAATAATTGTATACAGTTTTTGTTTATTTTCCGTATATTTAATAAACATAAAACTCACTGTAGCTGGAGAGGTCTGTGAAACTCAATTTATTTCTCTATTTCCCTTTTAAGCTATGTTGACGATATTTTAATTTGCTTGTTTGTTTAATTTGTTTGTTTCCAGCCTATATGATGATTCCCTATATTTCCTATTACTTGTGCCGTCCATATATAACTTTTTGTGAAGTTCTTGCACGAAAGTATGTAAGATCTCTTAGAAATCTTCACGAAGTCCTTCCTGTTGAAGAGCAAATATGCTATTTGTGTGTTGCCCAAATTTTAAAAAAGCAGGAGAGATACAGGTTAATTGCAATCCTCTGATATATTGCAAAAAAAGCAAGATGGAATGCAAATCTGCAAAGCCAGTCTTTGTTCTACAAAGCACAATCATTAGAAGTGAAAGGGAATATATGAATAAGTCTTCAGATAAAGTTGCAGACACTGAAGATGCAACAGCTAATCTTGTTTATTCAATTAGTAGAAAGCTGAATATGAAACATATTCTAAGACTTAGAAAATGAGCATTTTATGGTCTTTGAATTGGGCATCTGGAGAAATTATACTGTATAATGAGATATTTTGGGTAATTTTGTGGTTCTTGGTCTTACACCATACAACTATTTGCTTAATAATCAAACATAGTTACAATGAAATAATTTTGCTTATCTTTTCCTAGAGATGAAGTAATTCAGCTGCATTTCTGCAACTTCAAATTATGCCACTGATATTGAAATTTAGATATGAGAGCTGATGGCTGGAAGAAGTACTCCTGCATCAGCAGTAGCAAAAACAGTGGGAAAAATTAAATTACTTACATTTTTCAATCCTGCAGCGCCTACCAAGCTTCTTATTTTTAATTAAAAAAGATAAATCAGCATCATTATATTCCACTCTTTGTCTTTTCAAGCAAAACAAATAAAACAGTTGCAGCTACTATTTGTATAATTAATTGAAGGCTGAAAATACCTAGTAGTGTCAAAGAATGCACTAAATTACTGAGCATCAGAGAGAATGGTAGGAGTGAGGAAAAAGGTCTGACGTTTGTCTTAGAAAGAAGAGTTCCTGGATGTAAAAGGGAACTCAAGTGAAAGGTGATCAGCATATTTATCAACTTCAATGAATTCAGGAGAGTTTAGGAAACAGAACTGCTGAATCAGTAAAAGCAGTTTGTTGCAGTTGATCTTATTGATTCATCCTGAAGTTCTTCTTTCTGCTGAAAATTTGGTTTGAGGTAATTCCTCCTTAGTCCCCATCAGGAAAGGCAGTTTGAAGGCTCCAGGAACTCCCTTTCCGTGGTGATGCCGATGCCTTGACTCACCACCAAGAGCCCAGCAGCTGCCAGCTCCCTCTTGTCATCCTGCCAAAAGTGGATTCCTGCCTGAGCAGCAAAAGGGAACACTGTTCCTAGAATTCACCCCCTCTTTTTTTTTTCTTTTTTTTTTTTCCCTCCTGTGCAGTGAAAAAAGTAATAAAATCCTGCTGGATCTGAAAGAAGGGGTTTGATCTTCATTCCCAAGTGAGCAATGAGCTGAGAGGCTGCACACAGTGCAGCATCTGCTGCAGTAGCCGGGCAAATTTACCTGGGCTGGAACATCTCAGAGCTGTCTGAGACGTGCCAGGGAGGTGGTTCTGTTCTGCTCTGCGTTATGTTATGTAGGGGACTCGATGCCTTGGGAAGGCTGACCTGGAACAGAGACTGCACAGAGGCAGAGAATAAAGCAGGGATTTATTGAAAGGCCTCCAGGATACACCTTGGGCAGGACAAGAGCCTGGCCACGGCTGCACCCAAGCTGGATACAAAATGGTCACAAAATGGACAAACGCTCACCAGGTCTCACACTTTGATAAGTTTTGGTCCATTTGCAGATTGGGGTTTAATTGTCCAATTCCAGCTGCAGGCTGTGAGGTCCCATCCTTCTTGTTCCTCCCTCCAGCCCAGCCTTGGTTGTGCTTTTGGGCCTGAAGTTGTCCTTGGTGTGCAGCAGGAGAAGGATTTGTTTTGTGTCCCTGCTGTGTGCAGAGCTGAGTGACGCTGAGTGTGAGCTCAGAGCTGCACCCTGGGCAGCACAGAACCTGAAATACAGGGAAGCTCCAACTTGGGGCATCATCTAAACTTCCTTTAGAAATGCAATCATAGGGTGATCCCAGGACGTATTGCAGAGACAAACAGCCGTGCACCCAGTGAAAAGAAAAGGAGAAGCATCTTATCGCAATGGTTGATTTGATTTTCTAGTAAATTGAAATTACCAAACAGAAACCTCAGATCAATGAGAAATAAACCACCCAAAACTAAAATATGAACAACCACCAGAGTACAAGGAACAATATTATAATCTCCCTCCAGATCTAGAAGCTGTCAGGTCAGTCAAGGACAGGTTTGCTTGAAAGATTGATGCCATGTTCCCATTCCACCTGAATTCCTCTTGCACAAAGCAGCTGTGCTCCTTCACTCAGGAGACTTCCCTGAATTGGTCTTTTCTCTGAAAAAAGCTGCCAAAGTCAATCTTGTCAAGGAAATTACATGCATATTTTTTAATAGAATTTGGAAGCAAGTTTGTCCTGCATGATGTAGACACATAATATTTCCTTCAAACACTTAGCAGGGTTATTTTAACTGATAGATGAAACAAAAGAATCAAAACCAATCTGAATTTTTCAAGTCTGAATGTTGAAATTGTGTTTGTCCAGTTCAATTGCTTGGGTTAAAATTACTGTGAAGTAATCTTTTTCTGTGCCACATACTCCCCTGTGTTGCTTTCAAGGCAAATGGAAATGTTTTAAACTTATTATAAAATGCTGATCTTCTCTTTCACTATAGATCCACTAACCCATCATGTTTAATGATTTAACAATAGAGAGGTAATTTACTGCTCTCGGTGCTGAGCCAGTGATTTTTGAGGAGTCTTGAAGGCTTTGCTCAATGGCCACGAGTCTGTGTGTCGTTCACATCTGCATTTGCTGTGCAATTTCACAGCACATTTAGCTGCATTCCTCAGGTGTGCCATGCACCCATGCACACACCGCTGTCCAGTCTGCATCTGAAGGCTAAACTCGAGACCTGTGGAACTTTTCACCATCTGTGGAGTCAATGCATTCCCGTTAAAGGGTTTAAAATTTCATTTTTGATCATGGGGTTCAATACTAAAAGGAAAAGCAGGTCCTGAGGAAGCTCATGTGACTGTTGTTGAGAAGAGTGGACAGGCAGAAGCACCAAAAATCCCTTCTTTTAAATTGGGTATGTCCAGGGCTTCTCCTGTCTCTGGCAGCACCGGACAGCAATAACCTAATTCTCCAGGTATTATCTGCAATAAAGATATTTTATGGATTTTTCTTGGCCGTGCATTGTTCAATTCAATCCATTGCCCCAGAACCCTGCGTTAGACCTGCCATGACAACAGAAAATAGTCCTGATGGTGTGGAAATACCAGTAATTTTAATTATCAGGGAAAGACCAACAACAATTTTTCTGACATTGATGAAATCTGACGCGGTGGAGTTTTTCAGCTTCATTGATGGAGAGAAATTTTGCATTATCAGTGCAGTGCACCTTGGAAGAGATTAATATTCCAGCCCTGCTTTACATTACATTCTCATGTTTATAACACTTATGATTTGGTTTCTAATTGTGTTATACATGTGTGGTTCTCACAATGATGCAAACTGTTTTCTTGAGCCTGAAACTACAACTTGTAAACAAGCCAGGTAGTTTAATATCTGATATTATTAAATGCATAATGAAGCTACCACGATATACAATAAAAAATTAATTTCATATATCTTTTAAAAATACATAGGAATGTTTCATGAGGTATGGCACGGGAATTTCTTTATTCTAATTTATTTCTGATAGCTGCTTCATTCCCAATACTTTTCTCATAATAAGTGGAACAACCATTTATTTAAAAATTTACTTCCTGTAGCTGGAGTGAAGAATTGGTAGACTTTACCATGCAGCTAGGCCAATATTCTTATTTTATTATTAAAATTATTATCTAGATATGCCTATTATTTTCTGGCTTGACAATTCTCAACCTTTGTACAGATATACTGATGGTGCACAACAATATTTTTTTTGCTTTAGAAAAATAGATCTGTGCAGCTGAACAGTAGTTTTGATGAGTTTCTTTCCCTGGTGTAAAAACAAAGCCAAAGAAAGCCCGGGATGATGGATTAGGTTATAGTCAGGCTGTGGGAGAGGGATGGAACCCCAGGAGTTCTGCTGCTGGGAAGGAAAATCCCAAGTGTCCCTGACACTGCTGGCAGCACATTCCCAACAGCATCCCAGGGAAGCTGAGGAGCAGCTCTGGGATTGTTCTTGTTGCAGACAGGTAGAGATGTTTTAAAAGAAAGGCCTTATAAAATATGGTTTAGGCCATGCTACTCTAGCTAAGAAGTAGCTTACAAGTTCCCATAAAGAAAAATCGTAAGAATAACACAACAATCTGTTCTTAGAGAGAAAAATAAGTTTGCATCAGCATAAACTGTCACCCTGATTTTTCAGCCTTCTCTTCTGTTTCAAAGTTTCATAGTTTAGATTTCTTCTCATCCTCTGGTCTGTAAACACCAGCAAATGTTTATCATAACTTCAAGGAAGTTTTCATTCCTGTTCTTAGAGCTATGGACAGCTGATGGACAGTTGTCTTGACCAATGGGATGGGGAGAGGTGTCAGCCTTCTCCCCAATCCCTGGCCTTTGTAGAAGTACTATAAAATGGAGCCAGACCTTTTTAAATAAATCAGTTTCAGTTTTCATACCTTCTAATCAAAGTGTGTGTGTATCTGTGTGTATGTGATGAACAGCGTCACTAAACAATGATTCTGTCCCCTGAGAATCAGTGAAGAAAACATGTAAACATATCTAGAGAGAGAAAACTTGATAGACATGTACAATAGCCCCTACTGAGCAACGACCTGACTTTCACTGTATCACTGCCCAGTCAGGTTTAACACAGTGCTTCTGATATTTCCTACAAACATGAGCTTTGTGAATAGAGAATTGGCTGTTCTGCATGAGAAAACTGAGTCCTGACTGCTTTTTTCTTACAACAGCTCTGACGTGGCCACATGCAGGAGGTGAGGCAGCCACAGATGCCCTCCCCGGGACTTTTGGGAGAAATGGACACCAGAGTCCAAAAAGCAGGATGAGCTTCTTGCCCTGTCCCCCTGCTGGGGGCACGAGGCTGTGACAGTTAAAATGCATTTCCCTGATGTGTAATGCCTTAGGGAGGGTCTTGCTAGACCACCTCACTGCCAAATTCATCTTCCCCCCGACGCTTTGAGTTTGAGCTTCCCTGTGTTTCAGGCTCTGTGCTGCCCAGGGTGCAGCTCTGAGCTCACACTCAGGGACACTCAGCTCTGCACACAGCAGGGACACAAAACAAATCCTTCTCCTGCTGCACACCAAGGACAACTTTCAGCCCAAAAGCACAACCAAGGCTGGGCTGGAGGGAGGAACAAGAAGGATGGGACCTCACAGCCTGCAGCTGGAATTGGACAATTAAACCCCAATCTGCAAATGAACCAAAACTTATCAAAGTGTGAGACCTGGTGAGCGTTTGTCCATTTTGTGACCATTTTGGGTCCAGCTTGGGCGCAGCCCTGGCCAGGCTCTTGTCCTGCCCAAGGTGTATCCTGGAGGCCTTTCAATAAATCCCTGCTTTATTCTCTGGCTCTGTGCAGTCTCTGTTCCAGGTCAGCCTTCCCAAGGCATCACCCTTGAGCTCATCCAGCTTCCCCCAGCCCTGCTCACTTCCAGACAGAACTTTCTGAAATTCATTGCCATAACCAGTACAATGCACAGGTTTTATTTCCACTTTCCCTTCCCTCCTGCTCTCCCTTCTTTTGACCAAACCAACTCTGCATCCCGGCACCATTATCCCCCACAAGCTGGCTTAATTTCACTGTTTCTACTTGGTCTGATTTTGGCTGAACACCATAGTTCAGTTCACTGCGTTTATTGAGTAGCCTGATAAGTATTTTGCAAGCCTTTATTTTCCTTCCAAAGAGAAAAGCTGTTCATTTGATCATGACACTCAAACTGGTGCGAATTGCTGGATTCACCACTGTTTGTACCAGCTGAAGCTATGACTCAGTACTTGTACTTTTAAATGCTATTTAGAAATACAGTTTATTTATAGCATTGACACAGAATGTCCATAAAGAATAATTATCAAAATTTAGTCTTCTTTCATCCTTCAGCTATGTTACTGATAAGAAATGTGTGGAAAATATTATCATTTTAACTAATATTTTACATGGGGAGTTATCTGATTGCCACCAAAAGGCTTTGCAGCAGTTTTTAATTTAGCCTTATGTATTTTTAACATGGCAGCTGGAGCACAGCATGCATACAGCATATTAATAGAGGAGACTTCTAGTCAGTTCTGTCTGTTCTTGCAAAGGGAAAAGCAAGAAATAAGCAAAAATGTTTAAATTGCATGTTCTGGATAAAAGCAACAGACACTGCCCGGCAAACTGGGCCAGTCTGTGGGGATCATTTCATTTTTCCATCTCTGATTTGTTTTGCAGGGGCTAGCTGGCTTTTTGTTTGTTTTCAATTAAACTGCTGTCTTGTACATTGAGACTATCAAACAGAAAGTTGGGCTTGAAATGCAGCCTTACTGTAAACTCCATTTTCAGTTCCTCCTCACTTTGCAAACAAGAAGCCCCTTTGACTAGAAATGCCTTGCATTTGATCATAACATTTCGGTGCTTGTTTGTTTCTGCAAATCTGGGTCTTTTTCAGCCTTTTTGAAGGTAGTGTTTAAAAACATGCCTGTACTAACTGATTAAGAATGCAAAAATAAATTTTTTTTAACATTTTTTATACTGGGAAAAAAAGGAAGAAAAGAATCAATGTAGTGATATCTCTATTTATACTACAAATAAGCTCACAAGCTTTAAAATAATATGTATTCAGTTCTCCTGCTCTCTCATGATACTCTCAGTGGGATTTTTCTGGTAGGCTTCCTTTTTCAAACTGCATTTGTAAATGTATGTGGTTTATAGGTGATCTGGTACATGAAATAAGTTTATTCCAGCTATTTTTATGAATAGAGTGAATCCAAAATGAACTCTTAAAACTCAACTTTATCAAAGATTATTGAACTTCAAAGAGTGTTAAAGATAATCCTAAAACCACTATAAAACTATGGGAAAAAGAACTAAAATTGCTTCTCATCATTTTCCTCTTTTTAAAGAAATAAAAAGGAATCCTAATGGAAAATGCAAACAAAACCCTTGATCAACAAAGAATTTAAATTTGGGGAATGCAGGGTATAGTTTAATAAATATATTTCAGTTCTGGTCTAAATTTAACATCAATTTTCCTCTTAATTTTTGGCATATCAAATAATGAAAAGAGTGATTTGCAGAAGTCTTTTATTCAAAATATGGTTATGGACATGGGTATCACAAATACTTCCTTGTCTTGTGATTTCCTCACAAATTCAGTCCTTTTCCACCATGTTGCTATTACATATTCTCCAGTTGTTTGCCCTGTATTAGCCTGGCCTTGGGCAGCTGAGTCTGTTGAAGTCCCTGTAGGGGACCTGCATTTTATTCCTGGCTTGGCACTAACAAACTGGCCAGCTTGACAAGTTTTTCTTTTTACCAGAAATAATGAACCGAAACTGTTTTTGCAAAGTGCCTTTGAAAATTTCACATATGAAAAAAATGTTATACAGCATTGGGTATGATTTATTTTGGCTTGTACTGGAGTTCTTTTGCAGGACTGTGGTAAATCAAGGGAAGTCTGATTAAATGGATCTGTAGCACGGCATCCTCTTTTCTTCAGCAAGCCAAGCTCCCAAAATGTAAATACATTAAATGTCACTCTCATTAAATGCACATCATGGAACTGCCGAGGAGGATTAAGGAATTGCAATAATCTTCATCTTACTCTGAATAACTGCTAATGGTCAATGTGACCTGGACTCAAATTTTTATTGAAGAAGGTAAGTAAAGAGAAAATTTTCCCTTTATGAGCTGAAGTTGCCTACCTTAAAGTTAATGACCTCTGAATCAACACTTGATGGTTTAGCACATAAGCAGTTTGGGCTGAGATGGAATCCTTTAAACACCTATTGACATTCTGAAGCTGTTTATGTTCTGACCTTTCATGACAGAATGAGTTCAGCCAGCACACAAGAGAATGTCAGAATCTGCTGCAGAAACTGACTGCAATTATGAGACTAGAAAAGGAAACAAAGGCCTGAGGCAATGTTTCTAGATTGCAGAGCGGTGGGCAGATTATGGATACAGCACTTACTGCCGAGGTGACGTGCAGGTACCCTTTTGAAAGGTCACACCTGCCTGAGCTGGGAGTGGCCTGGTGTGCAGGGATGGCAGAGTCTCTTGAAGTGGTTTCCTTTTGTGACGGCAGGCACTGCCTGTGTGAAGTCCCTGAATACAGAGGTATGAAAAAATAATATTTCTGGAAGTTGGATTGCTGTTTGGCAAACTTGATGGGGTGTTAAACAGGCTTCGTAAAATTATGGTAATTAACAGTCTGATTTCTTTACTGACTCTGTAAAGATTTTAAACTTAATCATCAGCTGGTTTATTAATGTAAACCCATTCAAGCTGAACACCTTGTTTATACCTTGCAACGTGTTGTTTTCTGTGGATATTGCCATGTATTCTGATGTACTTGTACTCCCAGAAATGGCAAGAATTTCTTCAAAAAATGCGATGAGGTTATGTTGACAACAATTGTTCAAATATGCAGATTCTCTGTTTGCTTTCTCTTCTCCATGCTGGGCCACCTGTAAGCTCTGGAGAAACTCAGTGAGTGAGAATCAGTTTTTCATTGCACTCTTTCAAAGAGGGTGATGCAACCACTTTGCTTGTCAATTGTTCTCAGGAAATCAGAAAATCAAGTGAATGTTCTCAAACTTCTGTGCCCCTTTTATTTAATTTGTGGTCTGAGGGGGAAAAAAAGCCTTATAAGAACTGTGAGAAATGTATCAGGTGAATGTTGCATCCTTCACAATTTTTTCAAGTGCTTTTGATCTAGGTGGGGGTTTAGCAATGTAGTAGAAAATGACGGGGCTCTGACAGCAATTATGTTGGAATTTTTGTATCAGGAATAGAGAAATGCATCCTCTTTGATTTACCTGATAGTTGCACAGTGGATCTGGTTAGAAGCTAAATTGTTTCTCTGCCAAGTCGGGGTATTCCAGGGCAGCTGGGGATACTCCTGAGTGGGAGCTCCCCTGAAGGACAATCCCGTCATGTGTGCAGCTGCAGTGCCACAGAAGTTCACTTAAGCAGGATTTTTAGCTTGGCCACACAGATGGGATCTTGCCAGAACAAAATTCACATACACAAAATGATCCCTCCTTTCCTTAGCTCGCACCAAGTGTATTTTGTACAGTGCCCAAGGATGTGGAAGGCAGGCCATGGCGCAGCATCCTCAGTTTCCAGACAGAATTGTCAACTTCAGCACTCGTTCCACTCTTGTGACTGCAAACTTCTTCAAACAGCTGTAGGCACATGCAGGCTTTTATGGTCTTTTAGATTTTTAAACAGCATTGATTTAATATAAACAGCTAAAACAAATCCACAGTGCTACCCTAGTGAGATGAATAATACCTGAATTTCAAAAACGGAATAGGTTCAGAATAGCTGAATTATTTTGTTTCTAATGGGCTCTGAATGATGTTATATTAATAGAACTAATCCCTGAAAAAGTTGGACTTCTGAATTTTTTTCCTTTTTTTCCCCTTAATAATTTCTGTTTCAGAATAATAAGTTGTCTCTACAGGCAAGGTCCTTCTGGAGGATTATTTCACCTCTCAGATGGCTGTTTGCGCTTGACCTTCAGTCCCATGTGACACAGACCTGAAGAATAGACTTAATCCTCTGAAAATGCACTATTTGTTGTGTCTAATGCTTTGAATATCACCTGCCTTCCTGCCTTCCACATCATAAGAATTGCATTTAACTTTTATTTTGCAGAAGGACAATACAGTCACAATGCCTACTGGAATTATTGTTTGATTCAGCAAATAGTGAGGATGGTCATTTTTATGGCAAACAGAATGAAGGTAGGATAAGGGCAAGGAACAGAGTTCTCAAGGTCAGAAGGAGAATTTCCTCCTCTGCTGCTTTATGGTACCAGAGGAACCAAAAGCACGTGAGGTCAGCTCCCTTCCCTGCCCCGCTAACTCCGTGCAGACCCATCTGCCTCCTGGGAAAGAGCTCTGAGGGCTTGCTCAGCCACAGTGGGAAATCATGGGGCAGTGTTTGTGTTGGGAGGCAAATGGCAGCGGGGATTTTCCAGCCAGAGGGTTTGCATAGCAGATTTTTATTCACAAAGTCATTCTGCCTGCCTCCGTGTGACCCAAGTGCTGTATCAAGCCAGCTCAGGGGAGAGTAGATGTCACAGTTAAAGCTGAATTTTGGAGCCTGGAACACTCAGGCAGGGTGTAATATTTGCTGAGGGACACTGGTGCTTTGATTACACGTCACAGGAGGGTTATGCACACTGGCAGCCTGGAGGGTTGTGCCACACATCTTCTCCAAATGGGATCTCTGTGCAAAGACTCTGCAAAGGCAAGGATGGCTCCCCAGCTGCCTCTGGACATTAGTTGATAGTTTTAAAGCATTCCTCCCCATCCTGAGAGCAGCAGTGCAGAACTTTCCAAATCCTCTAGCACAGAAGAATCTCTTTCTCTTTGGAGGGAAATGAGTGTGAAACCAAGTGAGCAGTGAGAAAAGCTGAATCCTCTGCTGCTGCTTCATATCAAAGCGTGCAGGGAATTTTCCCCCGTGTGCTTCTCCTGAGAAGAGTGTCTCATGCAGAACGAGGATATTTTTGTTATATCAAATGCTGCATTACTTCAGTGAACATCTAGCTTGCCCCACTTGTTAATGTCTAGAACAAGCCCCAAAGAACTTTTTGGGATATTCATCATGCCTGTGTTGCTGTCATCCACCTGCTTGTTATTGCAGCCCACAGGGTCCTTACGTCCCATCAGCCTCTGTAAGACCAAACCAATTGCACTGAGCTATGACAATGCCAAATGATATCAGGGTAGCAAAAACTAATGTGGTTTTAAGTTTGAAAGGATAGGTTTTCTCATGTACTGGATGGCTGCAGTGAACCACTTAGAAGCAAAGTGAAAAAAGGATTTTTTTGTCAGTTTGTCTTTGGGATGAGGTACAACTGCCGTTGGAGCCAGCTACAAGGAATTACCAGTCAAAATGCTGCTGGAAGTGTTGGCTGTACATCTTTGCACTTAAATTACTGGACCCCAATTTGTCTCACTGTGGTCCAGTGTTTCTTTTTGTTGGTGGCAGTGATTTCTCACCTCACTGGTTAAATCTTTGCTCATCTGTGCTCACTTGTCGAACAGCGTCTAACTAAGGGTCAAAATAAAATCTGTGAAGGGTCATAAAAGGGAAGTTTAAACTGGAATCCTAACTTTATAAAAGATTGCCTGCATATCCAGAACTTCACAGATAACTGAGCTCAGACTCCTGCCCTTTGGTGCAGGGGAATCCTACAAGATGATGAGTTGGCTGCTAGTTGCTTTAAATCTTCCCAGATTTTATCTGGCATTATTTTCTGTCTTTACAACTGAAAAATATTGTGTGCACTACATTATTTTGCAAAAAGAAATCTAAAATAAAAATAGCAGAGAGGTATGGTCTTGCAGCATTCTTGCACCTATTACTGCTACTTTATTAATGCATTTATAAGGAAAAAGATTAAATATTTATAAGGTTTATTCTGACTTGGCGTGCTGATATTAATCACACTGTCATGTGATAAGGTTGGAGCAGAAAACACATGTATCATATACATGCAGCTCTCTGAAATTCTATTCTACCCAATAACTTAATACCTATAATGCATGGCATGTGAAAACCTGAAGTAGGAAAATATGGTGATGGAAAAAAAGCAGCAGTTTCAGCACCAATTCTGTGGGGATGATGCTGGGGTACTTCTGTTCCTATGGAGGTTGTTTCTCACATTTATACCTTCTTGTCCTCACCTCTGTGTTTCTGCAGTAGAAGTGATTTTACATATGACGCCTCCTCTTTTTCTCTTTGCTGTGCCCTAATGCCAGTTCTAGCAAAGTCTGAAGGTAACATTCCTGTAGTAATTGACAGTTTGAAGTGAGATGCTGGAGGCCTTTGGCTTCATCCTGTTCCTTTGTCTTAGGCTGCAGTGCAGGATGTACCCGGCAGTCTGTATTCCATTGCCAGCTGTTAAACCAGCTGGGACAGGGCTCTTTATCCCTTCCAGGACCCATCCTCCCCCCAGGGATCTCTGCTGCTCAGGGGCCATCGAGGCTCACGGCATGGCTGAGAACATTACATCATCCATGGGGAGAGGCTCCGCCCAGGGGGAGGAGCCAAGCATTCCCACACGGATAAAAGCTGGGATCCAGAACCCAGCACAGCCTGTGTGCACAGGATTGCCAGAGGGAGACCGGACCCATCTCAGCACCCCTGGGCCTTCAGAGGGAAACTGCACCTGCTACGGGATCATTGCTCCAACAGAGCCACGTCTGGCACTGCAGGAGGGCTGGGTTGGGCTGCTCCCAGCACCCTGAGCAACGGGGGGTCAGGTTGTGTTCTGATCCTGTCAGTGGTTTGTTTGTTTGTTTGTACTACTACATTTTTATCTTAATATTTCTAGTAAAGAGCTGTTATTCCTATTCCCATATCATCACCTGAAAGCCCCTTAATATCAAAACTATAATAATTCGGAGGGAAGGTGTTGGCATTCTCCATTCCAAGGGAGGCTTCTGCCTTCCTTAGCAGACACCTGGCTTTCCAAACCAAGGCAGCCTCGTATTTCCAGGGTCTCTGTTACCGTGTTATGCTTACACTCTGGGGATCTCCACTGAAGTGTGGCGAGCATCTCTTCAGTTTTGCTGAGATGCTGTGGCTCTGTGCAAAGATTCTATGTGCTGCTTTAGAGGAGATGTGAGACTGATGCTCAGCTGGCGTAAACCAGAGCAGCTGCACTGACTCTGTCAGGGCTCCACCAATGTGAACCAGGTGAATAAGCGGTCTCTCTTCAGATATTACTTGAATTTGGTTTGGGTTTTTGTTTGTTTATTTGTTTTGTCTAAGAAGTAGTACAGTTTTGCACACTGGTACTCACTGAATTTAGCACTCTTGTTAAAGTAAGCAACCTCAATTCCTTCCTTATGAATATCAATACAGAATTGTTATTGATCATCTCCTATTTCTTCTGAGTTCCTTCACACCAAATGAGAGATTCACAGTGACTTCATCAAAGATCTATGGTAATTTTTCATTTCCTGGAAATGCCTTCAAATTCTGTATTGGTGGGTGTGAATAGTGAAAACCAAGAGTAGTGGTTTAAAGAGCAGTTCTTCCTTTGGACAAATAGTTGGTGCCAGATTTTTTTATGCTATAGAGTACCCAGACAAAATTGCTGCTCTTACTCAAAACAGAAAAATGTGGGGGATATTACTGATAACCTTCTATCATTATGACTTTGGAATTGTGAGTTTACGTTTACTTTGGTCAGAGACATTAAATTGCACTAGAAATTCAATTCTGTAGTTAGTTGATGTCAAAATGTTGACTTTTCTAAATGATCTAAAAGCTGCACATTAATTCTTAAACTACCCTGTAAATTACTGTGCCAGACAAAGGAACAGAGTTAAGGTTGGAGGTTATTAGAACAGGGGACTCCTTAAACACATTCCCTTCAAATCAATATTTTTTTTAACATTTTTTTCAAACTTCTTTGTACATCTCTAGAGATCAAATCATTTTGTCATCCCATCTTCCACCCAATTCAGTTCTCTTGCTTGCTTTCAGTGCCGACTTTCCTAATATATTGGGCTGTTGTCATGATATCCCCTGGCTGGAGCCAGGCAAGATAGAGCTTTTTGCATATTGAGTTAGAAGTTAACCTCAATTAGCTTAACAAGCATTTGTGCTTGAGCATCAGCTCTGGTGCAGGTTGGTGGCTGCTAAATCAGAGCTGTCTCCAGCTCTGCACGGCCTCAGGGCTCCTGCCAGTGAAATGCAGGAGGTGGCAGGCCAGCGTACCCAATAAAGTAATCCCTTCCCATGTGAATTTGAACAGGAAATTATGCCCATCGTTCATTTGGAAAGCAAGGCAAGTTTTAAAGTGTGTTTTTCATCTCAGTGATGATGTGGTTTAGAAACTAATCTACCTCAAACTAATGCTCTAAGTGGAGTCTTTTGAGATTTCCTCCTCAGATTTTTAACCTTCCCCCTTTAATATGCTTGTCAGGGATTCAGTATGGTTTATTGCAGTTACATAGGTTTTGCCCCAGTGTTTATCTCAAGTCTGCAGGGTAACCCTGAGCAGGTCACTTGTGCTCCAGCCTGTCATCCTGATTTTTTCAGCCTTCTCTTCTGTTTCACAGTTTCATGGTTTGGGTTGTTTCTCACGCAGGGGTGATGTAAATACAGCCAATGTTTTCATAAATTCAAGGTAGTTTTCGTTCCTGTTCTTAGAGCTATGGACAGCTGATGGACAGTTGTCTGGACCAATGGGATGGGGAGAGGTGTCAACCTTCTCCCCCAATCCCTGGCCTTTGTAGAAATACCATAAAATGGAGTCAGATCTTTTTAATTAAACAGTTCATGCCTTCTCACCAAGGTGCGTGTGTGTGTCTGTGTGACGAACAGCGTCACCAGCCACCTGCCAGTCCCTTCTGTTAATGAGAGCAACCAAAGCTGACACTGCCATAAGATCTCCTGCAGAAAACTGGAGTTCTACTCGACAACGGAGTGCTTCACATCTCCTCCAATCCATCTGTATTGCACCTTTCCTTCTGCAGCCTGCCTTTGGTTTTCTGTGTGCATGCTGCCGAATCTGAGGGGATGGCAGGGAGCTCTGAGCAGCCCCTGACGGGCTGATCTGGGGTCCTGGCATGACACAAGTCAATGGACTTAAGCAACCCCCTCCAAACCAGAGGATCACATACCAAAGGTGTATTTATTATTACCCTGAGAGCTTCTTACACTGTTTATCAAGCTGACGCCTTCATATAACTTGTCTCCAGGAGAATCTGCAGTTTGTATCATGCTTGACTGACAAAACTCAGGGCTAAGCACTTGTTCAAATGCTGTGTTGGCTTAATTCCCAAGTCCTCTTGTTAGTCTTGGACTCAAATAAAGGTCAGTACTGAGGGTTAACATTTGTCCCTCAATCTCTTGTTTATCTGTTCTTGTATTTCATTATAGTAAATTTTCCTAGTAGCTCTGGCATCTGATGAAATAATATTTGCTTTATGATTGTCTGAGAATAACAAATGTGTTATGTATAATCACATTTGGGAGAATATAATTCAAGTTTAAGCAAGTTATTTTTCTCCCACAGCAGATGTATAATTCAATTAACATTAATGTTAAGTCTAGATATCACTTTACCTCTGCTGCACCACACAGGTAATTACTTTCTGGTTGACTTAAATTTCTTTGTAGCTGCAGTGATGAAATTATTTTTAATTCACCTGGAGTTTTGTGTGTAGAACTGGTGACTCCTCTGTCTGATTCTGTACATTCTAGCATTGAACATAAACATTTAACATAAATTCCCTTACTTCTTCTCCTTAATCCTCTGTCTGATTCTGTACATTCTAGCGTTGAACTGCTTCTGAAAATGGTCTGACTCCCTCTACTATAAATGATTTGTTTAAAAACAGTGTCAAAATGCATCGATGGAAACACTCAGAGTTAAGGAATTATGACTGAAGATTGGACTCTCTGAATGTTTTTGCCTGCTCCTGAGCGAGGTGTCTGTAACTCCAAACAGGATTCTCACAGCAGGTTTGGGGCGTTACTCACACTGGGCTAAGAATGAATGCAGGTGTCTGCATGACCAGGTTGTTGAGCATCACAGCCCCCAGGTATGTTAAAATCCAACAATTAATCTTCGTGAAATGTGTTGATTTTGACTGGAATACAGTTGATTTTCTTCACAGTAATTGGTATGGAGCTGTGGTTTGGACTTTTGTTGAAAACAGTGTTGCTATTACAGAGACGTTTGTGACTTCTGAGCAGTTCTTACCCAGAGCCAAGGCCTTTCCTGCTCCTCAGCCACCCCACCAGGAGCTGGGAGGGGACACAGCCAGGACAGCTGACCCCAAGTGACCCCGGGGATGTCCCAGACCTTCGGCACCACGCTCAGCACACAGAGCTGGGGAGGAGGAGGAGGAAGGGGGGACGTTGGGAGTGATGGTGTTTGTCTTCCCAAATCCCTGTCCCAGGTGATGGAGCCCTGCTGTCCTGGGGATGGCTGAGCACCTGCCTGCCATGGGAGGTGAGGAGTGAACCCCTTGTTTGAGTGTTCCACTGTCCCTGACAGAGGTGGAAGAGGTTTTGTACCTTTTTTTTTTAATGCCCAAACTTTACATGAATTGCCGTGTCTCTGTACATTGGTTTAAGTAAGTTTTTCTTGGGCCCCTCTTTGCTGAAACAACTTGCTAGTCATATCTAATTCTGTTTGTTATTTCAAAATAGCTCTTCTCAAAAGTTAGTCTTTTAACTGACAGGATTTACTGGAGTGATACATGGATAAAAAGTCAGGGGCTCTGCCTGAGTTATTTTTAATTTTTTTTCTGGTATTCTCAGAAGTGCTTTCAAAATGGAGAGCTTCTTTTAAAATACCAATTGATATGTAAAAGCCACAAAATATACACTTCAAGGTAGAAACCCAGTTTGTTCTCTGATAAATGGCCCTTTGGGGAAATTCAATTGCACTGCCAGGAGATAGAGTTTAATCATGTCTTTTGAAAGGTCAGATGAAAATGAAAGGTCATACTCAAATTTATTCCTTCTCAGAGGAAGAATATTTTGTATCTCAAACTGTCTTTGGCCATACCTCTGTCTATACATGTGTGTACCTATACCTATATATAGATATTTATGTATATAATATTTATATATGCACACTACCACCCCCAAGAAATGCCCTCTTCAGTGCTTCCTGTCAAAGCAATCTCACTTTCAGCTACTCAGATTTATGATTAGTGACAAATTGAGGGATATATAGACCTGTTCTTGTGGGGGCATAACAGAATGACAGATCTGGTGGGAGCTCCTACTTTTGCCTTAAAAATACCTAAAATTCTCTTTGAGGAAGAGAAATAAGAATGAGGAGAGAAAGTAACCTTGGGGCAGCTTTTTCATAGCAATTACAAACAATGCAAAATAAGTCCATTAGCTAATCCTAAAAGACCTGGCTTCATCTAAAATTGATTCTGAGAATCCTTATTTGCAACAACCCCACACGGTACTTTGCTGTGGAATGAAATTTTGATATCTCTGTCCTTTTCCATGGAATAGAACATAAGGTTGTTCTTAATTGTTGCTCTAGGGGTAGGTTTGCAGATTTACCTCTCAAATTTAATCTGTTCTTGCACGGAAAATGAAACCAAATGCTGAAAGATGAGGAATGTTCACGTTTGGCAGTGTAAAAATCTCAACGTGAGAGGCTTGCGTTTAGCTTTTAGGGTCTCTAGCTTCGTACTGCAGAGAATTTTCTTCAGTGCAGGCATGGCTAGATGCAATTAAATGGTCTATTAAGTAAGAAGTCAGATACTAACAACAGTAGTCGCCTGTAGCCTTGAATTTATGATTTCCTTAAAATCTATAGCTCTGTCTGGGCTTTGATGAATGTGTACCATGCTCACTGCCCCTAGAAGTGAATCCATTGACAAATTTGTGCTGAACGGAGGGGAAAGTTGCCCAACTGATGGCATTCCAGCTCTTGCAGATCTTCAGTCAAAACCCATTTGTTTTTCTCTAGACTGCCAATTTCTTAAATGGGAGCAGCTTCTGAGAGGTTATACACGTCATGCCTGAAACTTGTACTTTATCGGTAGGGCATGCCTCTTGCTCACTGGCTTATGTTTGAGAGTGGCTCTCTCATCTGCTATGGACCTGTGCTAATTATATTCATGCAAACTTTGCACTCAGTGCCAGCGGGGCTGACGCTGGAAGCCTAAAGAGTTTGTGCATGAGTTTCTTTACAGAGTTACTGTTTTCATTTGTGAAGAGAGCGAGCATCATTTTGAAAATGGTGGCCACAAGCAAGGTGTGCCACTTGTGCATGTTGGGTTTACAAGCTCAGCTTTTCTTGTGTGCGTCCTTGTTACTATTCACCTACACTGATTCTTAGACAGGAATGCAGGATTATTTAGATGCTCTTTTCTGGCCGTTTTCTGGCCCTCCCGTGTCATTGTGTACCAAGGTAGGTTGGTGAAGGAAAGACCCCGCAGAGCTGCCTGTTAGAATCCATCCCCCTGAGATGAGGGTACGATGCTGTGATGCACTGGGGATGTGAGAGATTCTTCCCACTGAAACCTCTGAGCAGAATGCTAAATCTCAGTTCAAATGTTTAACTTCTGATGGCTTCAGTAGTAATTCCACGTGTCCTCTTCTCAAGCTTTGGGACAGGAAAGCCCTTCAGCTCTTGGAGCAATCAGCAAACCTTGTCTCTCTCCCCTGACTCTGCAAAGGGAAGGAAGCAAAGCAAAGTGGTAGCAAGTAGAGATTCTGAGGGGAATGGAAGGCTGTTCTTTTATTGCTAGATTATTTTATTTAACATAAATATTCCCTGACTAATCAGGAGATGATTAAGGCATCCCAGATCACTGAAAACTTTTGTCATCATTATCATTCGTAGAATCTAACTGGAAATAATTTCACAGAGAATTTTTTTTCCCTTCACATAAAAAAAGAAGCAATAAAGAACTCATCAACTAATCCAGTTAACACTTCATATTTCACTCCTAGACCATTCTAGTAATCACTTTTCATGTCATGCTTCATCCTCATGTAACCTAACCCCTGGGCAAAAAGAAATATTCCATTTCAGTTTCAAAATCCTCCTGAAAGTAAGTGAACTTGCTCCAAAGAAAGGTGAAACAATTAAAGAGGCTTCCCTTAGCTTTGTCATGGAGTTTGGATTAGACCCTTTTTGGAGAAATAAAGTATTCATCTGATGAATAGACTCTATTTTTCTATAGTGTTGAACAGAAGAACTGAAATAATTTAATAGTGATTCTTAAAAATCATCAAGGGTCAGGGTATTCAGAGGTTTTGCTGGGCCAGATTTTCCCTGGACAATTTTTAATACATTTGCAAATATCCATAGGGGGACTAGGCAGGGTCTTTTTTTTTTTTTTTTTTTTTTCGTTCTCCCAGGTGGAGTTGCTTACTACCTTTGCTCTCTTGCAGCACTGCTTGGAAAAACTGAATGAGAGGTATGGGTGGATATTAAAAGGTTGGCTGGAGGCCAAGCTGAAATCAGATGGCACTTTGGGGAAATAGTGCATGTTGGACACTTTAGATGTGCATTAACCACACAGGAGGAAACAGCTAGAGATGTTGAGAGGTTAATTACTGTGAGTGAAACAAAACAGCAAAGGCGGTGTCAAATTGGCCTACCTGACTGTGTCTTATGAGCAACTAAAACACTGACATGGATTGTGGAAAGTAGTTAAGTTTAAAATCAGTCTTGATAAATTATAGGCTAATTATCTTAATAGTTACATTTAACCCAATGAGACTAAAAATTGAAATTCAGTTTTATCATTCATTATCATCATTTTGAAATTCAGTTTTATCATTCATTATCATCAAAAGTCACATTTTTCTGAATAAAAATGTTAGTCTGTTAAATAAAATTTCCACTTTGGTTCTTTGGCCAGTGTGGGAACACGAATCCTATTTCCTGACAGAGGCACTCAGATCCAAGCCAGATGCACCAGGCGTGGCAGAATCGATGTGCGTAATTTCAGAGACGTGATCTGCACTCTGTGACATAACTGACCCTGCAGACATCTTCCCATCAGGTTCTTCACACATCCACAGTCACATCTAGAACTACCTCACATTTAGATGCAAATCCAGTCAGTGCCCTGTTTAAATTGTGGTTTAAACTACCACAATCCCTATGGAGATTTCCCGGTGGAGATTCTCAGGGTGCACCAGATAAGGGATCACAGACAACTTCCTGCTGCTCATTCTTTAATTTACGCCCTAAGGAACAACTCCTACCCTCCTCCCATATACTAATGTAGTGGGGAGAGGATTTGTGCAGGAAATGGGAGATCTGAATTGGCTTTCCTTGTCTCCAGAAGGATTTAAAGCCGCGGCTTCTCAGGACAGAGCTATGTTAAGTACACTCTGTGTGATATTTTGAAAGAAAAATGTGTGCTTCTGTCCATAGGGCAGAAAAGGAAGAGCTTCCAAGGAGAAGATGTAATTTCTCACAGCACTGAGTAGCAGCTTCCCTCTCCTGTCTCTTACCCTCTACACAATAACTTCTGTCAGAAGCTTTTCTTGATTTGCTAGAATGCAGCAGTACCCAGCTCTTGGATTTTGGATGTTGCTCAAGGAGTTCAACTCTCCCCTCAGTGCCTAACAGGATTAGGTGCCTAACACCTTACTCTAAGCCCCCAGAACAGAAATAAAACTGCAGCTAGCTCAGGTGACTTGAATCCGTTGCCGGATCTGCAATTAGTGGGTTTGCAGCAATTAGTAAAGGAGGAAGTTTCTCAGCAAAGGTCTCAGATTGCTGCGTACACGATGTATATCCTGATGATTACAAGGAGCTATGCTGACCCCTGCTTGCCCAGTCCTCTTGATCCCAGCCCCCGCTCCCCCCAGCTGATTTTGCACCGTGTGTGCTGGAAATTGCAGAGCAAAGCTCTGCTCCTGCTCCGTGCCTGTCCCTCCCGCGAGCCCTCCGAGCTGGCTGACCTCTCCCATTTGTGGGTGGCAGCATCCAGCTGTCCCTCTCACACGCACGGTGTGTTGGATGTGACAAGGCGGAATGCACACCGAGAGGATCTTAATCTCAGAGGACGAGTCTTTACTCACTGTTGTCTCAACAAAAGCTTAGCAAGGGCTAGAGATTTATAACTGGACTGCGCTGCTGACTTCATCAGCAAAGATGCATGAAGCTCCTGCAAGCTGTAATCTATGTGCAGTAAAACAAAGGCACCAGGAGTTACTCTGCTTTTTTTTCAGAGTATCATGAGTGTGGGAGCCTCTGATTGAAAGATTCAGTGTGCCCGAGACATTAATGAAAAATAAAGCAGACTGGGAAATCACTTTTGAGATTCCAAGAACAAAATGGATGGGTAACAAGAAGTCAGATTTTTCTTTGCCTAAATTGTAATTCGCCCGAATAAATGCTAGGATTTTTACATGCAGGTCTTTAACCTCAGGTCGTTGCATTCCTGCTGAGAGGAAAGACACACTATCTCAGTGTTAGGCTAATGGAACTATGAGCTTTTTGAAGCATGAATAGCATTTGCTGTTATCTGGCTGAAGTGTGCTGTCCAGACAGATTTTTCTTGTGGTTAACCATCCTCCACAGAATAAAACACATTTTGATGTGTCTATATACTGTTTTATGTTAATAACTCTTTAATCACTTTTTTGAAAATAACTCCGTAACACACCCCTCAAAGTTCTGTTTCCTGTCAGCCAGTGAAGTCATCTAATTTTCTGATAATTTAAGATATTCTACCACACATATTTCCCCTTCATCAAGGTTTAATTCTGTTAGGCTCCATTTACATGTACCTAATCTGACTAATTAGACAGGATGTCCTAATAGTCAAATTTCTGCAGAACTCCGGGGATAATTTAGGTCTGCAAAAAGGCTGTTATATCTCAATTTGTGATTCATTAAAACACAGGAATTTTGAAATCTTGCTTAATATCCCCTTTTTATCTTCCTACCACATATAACAAAATTAATCAAAGAGGAGTTTTTTGTATCACTATGCATATTCTCTGTATTTCCTCTTCTGTGTCTTCTTCAGGTCTTGCATCTTGTACATCCGACGGCGCTGCCAAGATTCTGACACAGAGGTACCTTGGGGTTTCCGTGATGAAGCGGAAAGAAATTAGGAACTGCTGGAAATCTGTGAAAGAAAATGCAACGCAGCTGGGAAGCGTGGCGAGGTCAGGTTGCAGAAGGGTGATCCCCGCGTGGGTGGAGGCAAGGGAAAGCCGCTTGTCACAGTGAGCTTTATCCGTGACAAACCTCTAGGTCCCCTGACTTCAGGGCAGAGGGTGGCGAGAAAATAATTAGGAGCGGGAAGGGTGGTCGGCACTGGAAAAAGAACATTTTAATAATGGATAGAAGCAAACAGGGACGGTGCCCCAGAACCGTGCACAGTACCCAGGGGAACTCCGTGGGGGTAACCAACGGAAGGCCCAGATCTGAGGAAAGCGTGACAATCTATAGGGCAGGTCTGAGGGGAAGGGTCCAATCAGAAACTCCAACTGGGAGCACGACCGTGTTTGTACAATAGAGCCGACCAATCGCAACGACAGAACCTTATATGGAACAGCTTCATTAACATGCAAACTCCCATGAACCTTTGCTACTCGCCACAACTGGAAAGGGGTTTAAGTTTAGAGTTTAGGCCTTTGGTTTAGAGTTGCTTCAGCTTGGCCAGCTCCCACAGAACCTGTTAAATTTGCTGTCATGTTTTTGCCTGAACCAATAAAAGCAGCCTGTCTGTCCAAAGCAAGGTGGTCAGCACTGCACAACACGGTGAAACCTTTTCCTCAATTGAGGCACTGCAGGTGAAGTCCCTGCTGTTTGTGGAGGAAGGTATGGAAAGGTTGAGAGTCACCTCAAAAGTACAGAGATTGCTGCTCCCCTGAACTTCACGGGCACTTGTGCTCACTGCCCTTTGTGCGCTGTCAATCCCACATTGCCAGGAGGATTATTGGGATCCCCTGATCAGCCACATGGGCACAGCTCTCATGTTTGCGGCAATGTGAAAGCAGGAGCTGGCAGAATAAAAGAAGTGTGTAGGAAAGATATTTCACTTGAGCAGATAAGGGTATAGCATTGCTGCGCTTCACTGCTCAGCATGTAAAACATCTGTTAAATTCTTTTGTTTTCTGTGTCCTTGTTGACAGCTTCAAAATTCTATTAGACAATTGTATATTAGTAAAATGTTCCTTTTTGGTACTGTACACTGTAATTCGGTGCTTCCATTTGTTTTAGCAGCAGACATAATAGAATAATTTTGTACTGTGATGTCCTCCAGTTGTCCTCTGCTGAAATCTAAGCTATTGTGCTGAGGGGCTGAATACAAAAGGTAATTTTCAGAGAGATCCATGCCAGTAAACCTTACACAAAACTTCTTGGCATATACAAGAGATAATGATTTCCAAACTTGTAACCTCAAAACTTCGTTGTATTTCAAAATGGATAAATCAGTTATTTCTGCTTTTTTCTATACTGCTGCATGTGAATATCTCTAATTAAAATGGAGACATCACTGTGCCTGTGTATCTGCCTTGGTGTGTCCTTGCATGTACATAAATGCTCTCTCTGTCTCTCTCCACCCCCGTAAACACACACCATGTGCTTGTTCAGTCCGTAAAAAACCAAAACAAAACAAGCAGATCTGTCATTTTGATGTGTCCATTGATTTAATTTAGTTGTAACTGTCTTTTGGTGTGCCGGGGTAATTTTGAAAATTAAAGTGAAAAGTTCATGACATTTTATAATAGAATAAGGGAATTTTTAATTGTTATTATTATTATTGTAGGAACTGGGAAAGATCGCTAAGATTGCAACTACTCTTATTACAAAATGAAGGCCAAGTCATAAAAGGATGTTGAATAGATAGCTTAGGAAAGAGGGAGGCTTTTCTTTTCCAGAGCTGAGATTATACTGCCACATGACTGCCATTTCACATTGCTGAGCTCTGTTCCCTCACCACAAATCACATCAATAAAACAACTTCCATTTAACAGGATTCCTGAAAGCAAGAAAGTGATTATTCGACAAAACTGTTTTCTAATTATTTGCACGGCGTACAATGTCTGTGCGTTTGGTTTGGTGCTTTTCACTTTTTGGAGGGTCCATGTTGAAAGAGCCCTTGCGTTCTGCAGTGAGCAGAATCTGAGCAGAGTAGATATCTTCATGTCTTTGAGAAACTGGAATAACTTTGAAATCTCAGAATTTAAGTGGTGCTGTGACCCTGCAGGATCACGTGTAGCCTCTGAAGGTACCAAGATAAAAGATAGTTCTGGGACACTCCCTACAGTGAAAAAGATGGGAACTTCTGTATCTGATGTGCAGAATGTACTTCAAGTACCCAGGCTCAGAGCCTGGCCTCCTTGAGCAAAGTCTCAGCCAAAAGTGTAGCTTATACAGTACTTTGTATATTCTAATGGCTTTCATGGATATACAGTGGGTGAAAAAGAGGTGAGAAAGAATGAAAAGACTTTCTTTTATTTGTTTCTTGTGTAGCAGCTTCCTGCTTTGACTTTTTGCTAGGATTAATGCAACTAAACATGATCATTTTATCACTTGGTTCTCCACATGATTTTGTGTATGATCAGCAAAAGCATTTTTCCTTTCTTTTTTTTCTTTAGCTTTGATCTTTTATGATCAAAACCAGAAAAGATAAGTGCACAGAAGATGCATTGCTCACAGGATCAGAAGCGTATGAAATTGGGAATAATCCTTTAGCCAAGAGTTACTTCAAACAAATTGTGTGTGGCAGGTAAAGCTGAGTCAAAAGAGGTTGGTTGTAAAGGGGAATGCGTGTGACCCCATTTTGGGTCCAAACCTTCACAAAAGCAGAAAATGGAAGAAATGCTTCCAGCCATGGAAATTGATACTCACAGAAATGACAAATGCCACAGAGATGGAGAAAAATGTTACCTGGACACAAATAAAACCAGAAAATATAAACTGTAAAAGATGTATTGAATGAAGCATTCACTGTGAAGTAATGGTCCAGTGCTACTGCTGGTCGTCTTTGTAACTTCAGCCTATTTCTGTTAAGCCTGCAGATAGATATAGACAGTAACTATAGGGTTGGTAAGCTTGCTATCACAGAAGATTTTCTGATGTGGACTAAATGTCAACAAGATAAGCATATTCAGTTTATTTTCAATCTCAAAGTTTGATAAAGACAACCGAATCAAGAAAGCAACCAAGAGAGATGTAGTCAAAAGTTTTTCATCTTAGCTCAGAAAACATACAAAGCACAGAATTCAAAAGGGAGAAATATTTATGAATGTTTATGAAATGGCGAAGTCCTGCTTTTCCTTCCTTGTTCTCACAGTAAGTACTTTGCATCTCTCCATAAATTTGAGAATGCCATTACAGAACCGATGACTAAAAGAGATTTGCACCAAAAGCTCTGGATTTGTGCTTACCAACTGCTGAACCCAGCAGCACTGAAAGATTTGCTGTTGTAGTTTGACTTGAATGGTTATGTCAGTTCCCATCAATACAACTAATGTTTGTGCAGTGTGAGCTTCCACAGGAGCCAGAAGGAAGAACATTGTTTTTTGGGGCTATTCTTGTGGAGGAGGCAAGAAAGAACAGCTGTTACCTTTCCTAGGGAACTTCTGTTACTCTGCATCCATGTCATGGAACAGGCAACTCCTCTGAATTTGCTTCCTGGAGCATAAGCAGTGGCACAGAGGCCGAGGGGAATAGGGCAGGAATGGGGAAGGAATTGGCAGGCACCTTGGCTCTCTCTCTGTCAGAGCATTGACAATGAGAGATGAATAAAATCATCATTTTCTCAGCTGCTTTTCCCAGGAATAAGCAGAGGGATTCATCAAGTGTGTGTCAGCTCCATCCTTTGGAAGAAGACAACAGAAAGTGTTGGATGTTTATGTTGTCTGCTGGTGTGCATATCTGCCTGAGATCCTTGTTTCCTTCCCAGCGCACACAGATCAGATTAAAACCTAAACAGGAGGAGTATGAAATGGAGTCAGAGAATGGCTTGGGTTGGTAGGGAGCTCAAAGATCAACCAATTCCCTGCTGTGTACAGGGACACCTTCAATTAGACTATTGTTGCTCCAAGCCTCATCCTGTCCTTGAACACTCCCAGGGATGGCGCAGCCACTCAGGGAAACCTGTGCAAGGTCCTTACAACCCTCACAGGAAAGAATTTCTTCCTCATATCTAATCTAAACCTGCTCTCTGAGGGTTTTAAACCATTCCTGCTTGTCCTGTCACTACATGTTCTTGTAAATAGTCTCTGTCCCTCTTTCCTGCAGGTAGTGAAGGCTGCAATTAGGGCGCTCCTGATCCCCTTCATGGCCTCCTCTGGCCTTGCTCCCGCAGCGCCGTGTCCTGCCTGTGCTGTGACCCCAGAGCTGGACGCTGCACTGCAGGTGGGGCCTCGGGAGTCTGGAGGGGCAGGATCCCCTCCCTCCTGCTGTTCTGCTGTTCTGCTGCAGCCCAGGACACGTCTGGGGCTCTCTGGGCTGTGAGTGCACACGGCTGGGGCATGTCCAGCCTCTCACCCACCAGCACCCCCAAGCCCTTTTCTGCAGGGCTGCTCTGGATCTGTTCCTCTTCCAGCCTGGTTTTACTCTGCTAATCTGAGTTTAGCTCTGTCCTATTTGCCCAGTCTCTGGCAATTAACACGGTTTAGTTTAGGTTTTGGATAATCAGCATCCTTAAAAGCCACCCAGTAATTTTCTCTAGTTACTTGTTATGAGCCATACAAGCTGGATGAAAGAGTGTCTCCAGAAAGCTGCCCTTGGACAGCAGCTGAGATGAGACTGCTGTCTGTCTGTCTGTCTGTCTGATCACCGGGGCCTAGAGCCCGTAAAAGGCTCCTCAATTGCAGTGGGAACAGAGAGTATTTCAGAGCATGAAGGCTTCTGTGAATCCATATTAAGATATCCTTTACCACTTTGTTATTCACTGCTGAGCAAAATGAAAAGCCTAGCAACAAATTTTAACTGAATTCAAAAAGGCACAGCTCCAGTTTTCCTCTGAAGTATTTTACTGACTCTCTACCAGAGTAGGCCTACTGATTCTTTGCTGGCATTCACCCAATTAGTATGCAGAAATTAACACTAATTAGAGAGCTACAGGAGCCTGATCTCGCTGTTGTTCACGGAGCAGTCTCTATTCCATTTAAGCAATGCTACAAGGGGTTCATGCGGAGCTGAAAATGCCTCCCAGCTGCAGCAATGTGCAAGTCAGAGGTGGCTGCTCTGTGTGCAGCACCTAGTTCTGTGGAACGCGCATTTTATTGGAGAGGCACACTGACAAACTTCCAGGGACTGATGCAATGTTTGTAATGGGCAGTGGATAATGTAACTCTGTGGAAAGAACACTGGATTGGATGATGGGACAAATCTGGATGCAGTCCAGAGCTCTGTCTCCGATATACGTGGTGACCCCTAGGCAAGAGATCATGTCCCCCATATGTCTCAGTATGCACATGCCAACTTCTGCTTTTGAAGAGCTTAGAGAAGCATTTAACTGCATAAGAAGTAGATTTTTTTTTTTTATATTGGAATATGGCAAACACATGATGCTTTATATAATTTGAGCTACAGATTTTTTCTCTTAATTTCCAGGAATTATGAGTTTGGTTGTTGAAGTTGTTTTTTTTTTTTGTTTGTTTGGTTTTTTTATATATATATTTTTGTTTGGGTTTGGGTTTGCTTGGGGGTTTGGGGTATTTTTTTATATATATAATTTGTATTTTTTTTTCTGATGGCTAACATCTAAAAATACAGTTTTTAAAAAACTTCAGCTTAGTATCATCTTAACAATGTTGATTTTATTTTCATTGTGTATGGCTCCTATCTTAGAGATTTTTTATTTTTCTTTCTATAAGTTGGAATGACCTGATTTAATTAGAGACAGAACTTAGAGAGAAAGCCTTTCTCAGAGCAAAATGATTAATTTACTTGGATTCTTCACATGTGTTCTGCCCTTTAGAAGGAGTGTGTACTGTATTAATAAAGACCAGGATGCCAGAACATGCTATAAAGACCTTTTCTTCTCCACAAAGTCCTGCATGAAAAGTCTGAACCTACTCTACAGCCAGGAAGCGTGGTTTAGGTGTAATTATTTCAAGCTTAGTTGCTTTGTCAGAAAGAAAAACAAAACATGATATCCCTTGCCTTTAGTACATGTAGTGCCCTGATGCATTTACAAGTGCTGAAGAACTTTCCCTGTTCCTCAGTGGTGCCAGTTTGTACCTGCTGCCTCTTCCCACCTGAGCAACAATAAATCAGTCATCTGAAATGTCACCAGTGGGTGGATCAGTAAGTGTTCAAGAAGAGTTCATGTCCTTGCAGGTGTGAGAGCTGCAAGGAAAGTTCCTCTCTGGAGGAGGGGCTCAGCCCTGGCACAGCCTGCCCAGGGACATGGTACCTCAGGGCAGCGAGGCTGGTGAGAGGCTGGGAGCACAAACCCTGTGAGGAACGGCTGAGGGAGCTGGGGGTGTTCAGCCTGGAGAAAAGGAGACTCAGGGGTGACCTCGTCACTCTCCACAACTCCCTGAAGGGTGGCTGTGCTCAGGTGGGGTTGGTCTCTCTCTCCAGAGACAGAACAGGAGGACACAGTCTCAAGCTGTGCCAAGGAAATGTAGGCTGGATATTAGGAAAAAGTTTTTTACAGAAAGAATAATAAAGTACTGGAATGGTCTGCCCGGGGAGGTGGTGGAGTCGCCATCCCTGGATGTGTTTAAACAAAGACTGGATGTGGCACTCGGTGCCGTGGTTTAGTTGAGGTGTTGGGGCTGGGTTGGACTCGATGATCTTGGAGGTTTCTTCCAACCTGGTCAGTCTGTGAAAGTTCTGGTTTACTGGCTGCGGCTCTTCAGTCAAAGGATGGACTTGAAGATCTTGAAAATCCTTTCTAACCTTAAGGACTCAATGGCTTTTATTCCATATGCTGGCCCCATTCTTGTCCTCTTTCCTTGCAGTCTCAGGGAGCCACTGTTGCAGTGGGGGGGCTGAGCTGAATCGTGCAGTGAGGCTGCTGTACTCCAGGGGTGGATTTGCAGAGCCCTGTCCTTGTGCTGCTCTGTTCCCGCTGCTCTGGGCGCCCCCAGCCCCGTGTGTGGCTGCTTCCAGCCTGGAGCTGGGTTGTGATCCGCCAGGCTGAGCACTGGCAGAGCCGACCTTGGACTGCCTGCGCCTCTTCATCTGCGTTCCTTGTCTTTTGGCAGCCTGCGGAAGGCGGTAATGGATCAACAATGCTTGGTGTGTGCATTTGGAAGGTGCTTTTTCTGAACATGATGCATGGGAAATGCTTTTTTCCTCCATCTCCTCCCTTGCAAAAAACAAAACAAAACAAACCCAAAACCAAAAGAATGAGGTTCCTCATAATCCTGAAAACTCATGTAAATACATGAAGTTTTTTGCTTTTTATCCATGAGACATCTGATATGCCAGATCTATATAAAGAAAAATTGTTATAACAGAAGACTTGATTATTATGATCTAAGGGAATAAATGGGGTTAAAAATAAAGATACAAATTAAAATGCAATATGGTTGAAAAATGATGGGCATGTTTTGGCACATAAAAGCCTTCATCAGTTTGGAGAGCTGCTTCTTTTTCAGATTTGGCAATAATTTTGTGCCTGAAAATGTCTGTATTTCTGTAGTAATATCAGCTGGTCCAAGATGAAATCACAGTACGAGAATATTCAAAACTTTTAGTGCAGAATAAGCCTGTCTTCACAGACATAATGACAGCTTGTTTCAACTTGGATACAGCTGGCTGGGGTATTAAACTTCAAGGCTAAGCCAAACAAGAATATTTTGAGTACTGAGATGGAATTTGTTAGTTTGGACTGCAGAATGAGTTAAAGCATAACCCACAGAAATTTTGCCTCCTTCCCCTACTGTCTGGTGAAAGATAAATCAGTTCCATTCTGACCTGAAGATAATGATGTGCAGATTTAGGTGAGCACCTCTGTCTTGAATCTGGTGGTATTCCAATTTGCACCAGCTGGGTTCAGCTGTGTTCTTACAAATTATTTTATATTCAACTTTTCTATCCCCTGTATTCCTCACAGAAATGTTGTGTTTTACAGAAGTTTTCAAGAAAAAAAATGAAACATAAGCACCTGCATTTTCACCCACCCTTGACAGAGACAAGGCACATCCTTGATGTGAACTGATCCCGTGCACTTCCCTCGTTCTGCACCCACTTGTGATGTGATCTGACAGCACGGCCTGATATTCCTGAGTGTGGGTGAAAAAAGGGGGTAATGGAACAGAGCTGATGGGGCAATATCCTTCAGAGTTCTTCATATCCATTGGATTGGTGTGAATTAATGTGGCATCACAAAACAACACCCTACCAATTGATCTAGGAGACATCCTAGGTCAATCTGGACTGAGGGAAGTTCAGCCCTGTTTAAATCCACCAATTCCTGTGATATCTTCAACAAAAGGTCCAAATCTTTAAATGTATTCAACACTACAGAAAATAAGTTCAGCAATTATTATGATTCTATTTATCTTTATAAATTCTTGACTATTCTCACAATTAATTTTGCCTTTGCTTAAGTATTGGACTAAATAAACTGAATTTAATCTAATCTTTTCAAGTCCCTGGAACTTGTTCTCAAAACATGAGTGTTTATCATGATTGGTTTTCCTTTGTAGTGCTCTTCATTACCTCTTATAGCATTCTACTTTTTTACGTAGTCTAAATCCCCTTATAAGTATCAGAATTCATTTCAACACACCAGAGAAGCAGCAGTAAGGAATGTATGCTTGTTTTGTGATATACAAAGGCTTATACAAGTCTCGCTTCTTTATAAAACATCCGCAAATTAAATAGAAGACCCTGGTGTGCAGAAAATAAGACAGCCCAAACCCTCGTTGCTTTGACACCTTTTGTGTTTGAAGGACTAAACTCTTGTTGCTTCTACTCATGGACATTGAAAGCTGTCTGTGCTGTCTGGCCCAGCAATCACCCATCTCTCAACATCCAGCTGGCTGCGTTTGACTTCAAGCACAGCAGTCCCTGGAGTGTCCCCACAGAGCAGAATGTTTCTGGATCCTGTCCCAGGACAGCCCAGCCAGGCTGGTGCAGAGCTCGTGGTTGTCCTGATTCGGAAAGCCAGGTGTCTGCTAAGGAAGGCAGGAGCCTCCCTTGGAATGGAGGATGTAAACCCCCTCCCTCTGAATTATCATAATTTTGAAATTAAGGGGCTTTCAGGCAAAGATATGGGGATAGGAATAACAGTTCTTTCCTAGAAATATTAAAAATAAAAATTTAGAGGTACAAAAAAAAAAAAAATGCTAACAAACAAAAACGAAAACACTGACAGGGTCAGAACACGCCCTGACCCCCCGTTGCTCAGGGTGCTGGGAGCAGCCCAATCCAGCCCTCCTGCAGTGCCAGACGTGGCTCTGTTGGAGCAATGATCCCGTAGCAGGTGCAGTTTCCCTCTGAACGCCCAGGGGTGCTGAGATGGGTCCGGTCTCCCTCTGGCAATCCCGTGCACACAGGCTGTGCTGGGTTCTGAATCCCAGGTTTTATCCAGGTGGGAATGCTTGGCTCCTCCCCCTGGGCGGAGCCTCTCCCCATGGATGATGTAATGTTCTCAGCCATGCCGTGAGCCTCGATGGCCCCTGAGCAGCAGAGATCCCTGGAGGGAGGGTGGGTCCTGGAAGGGATAAAGAGCCCTGCCCCAGCTGGTTTAACTGCTGGCAATGGAATACAGACTGCCGGGTACATCCTGCACTGCAACCCAAGACACTGGGGCTGGAAAGGCTCTGAAGGCACCAGGGGCTGCAGGTCCCTGCCCACCTGCCAGTGGGGATCATTTCTGCTTCAATGCTTTGGGTTTAGTTTGGTTTTAAGTGCCTAATGTTCAAGGAGATCTTGAACTTAATTTAACCAGGTACTGGTCAGTGATTTATTTCTTCTAGAACATGAGATTATTGCTTGAAATTTGGAATGTTTGTGTGGATTTTCATTTCTTCTTGACCTATGTAAATCTCAATCAGTCACCCAGAGGGGAAAAGTTCCTTTCCTTGTTATAACTGCATGTTGACATCAATTAAGCAGGACGAAGACCTTTAACCAGACCACTGTGAAGGTGAGTATAATGAATATTCAATCTAACCTTCAAAGATGTGAGTGGGAAGACCCTTAAAGAAGTTGCAGTCAGCTGTGTCATCCATAATTTTTCAGATCAACATTGCATGGATCACAGTTAAATTCATTGCTGTTCTCTGTCCTATCTCTCAAAGCCTCCAGTTGCAGATACCTACAGTTAGATTGCTCTCTGCCTGCAATAATTAGTTTTTCTTTTAAGGGACATGTATTACCCTTCAGGTTTAAATTGCACGAGGATGGCTGCAATCCCTCTAATGATTGATATCAAGCTCCTCACAGTTGCAGTGGGTTAATAAAGAGTAGCATGAGCAAATATAAGCCACGGTTATAAACAGTGAGTGTATTACAAGCTCATCTTCAAGAAATCAACAGGGCACTAAGGAGAAAACATTCACTAGGCTGTGCCCTAAGCTGATCTAGGCAGGCTTTTCCTTATTTTACTGTTGTAATTTATTCTGCAAATTATGTCCTTTGGCTAACGAATAGCAGTGTGGGAGAGGGGGGGAAGTGTCTGCCACGATTCCCTTGTGATCCCTTCTTGGACCCGTTTGTTGGAATGGCAGAGTGCAGAGCGAGCACAGGCTCTTCTGCAGATGGGGAGATAAACTGAGCATCTGCAGGATGTGCACTCAGATAGATGTCACAAGTTGCCTGACAGAATTTCATCTGCTTTATAACAGATAATTGTAACTCTGAGACAATTTATAAGCTTCTGCGATGGCAGATAAGGAGGAGTTAATGGAATGACCACTTTTTCCATGGAATGACCATTTTTTCCCTTCACCTTCATTGCTTCTCTCACTGTGATTACAAAGCTAATTATTGGCAGCTCTCCTAAAAGACAGCAGTGCAGCCACAGAGGGACAGCCTGGCACTTGGCCAGAGAAATATTTCAGGCAGGAGAAGAATAGAGCCACATATTGTCATACGTTCCTGTGAGAGATGATGTGAGGCAGAGGAATCCAGGAAAAGCATTTGGCTGCCTGTCCCTGACCCCTTAGACTTGGCCCTGCTGAGAATCCCAGGTAAGGATCCTCTCCTTCTCCCCACAGGGAGAAACCCCAACAGGAAAGAATTAAATATCATGTGCGGAAAAAGAACAAAACAAACAAACAAACAAACAACACCCCCCCAAAAAAAACCAACCAAACCAAACAAAACCACCAAAAGCAAACATCACCTGAGAAGCGTTCACGGAATTAGAGGCTTCCGTGACCAATTTGCTAATTTTTAAGCCCAGGGTTAGGGCTGTCGTGGGGAGAGCAGCGCGGTTTTCGGACGTGCGGGCGCTGCTGCGGACACCAGAGGGCGGGACGGCTCCGGCTGCGGAATCCGGGATGCGATTCCAGCTTTTCCATGGAATATCAAGGGACCTGAGGCATCCCGAGAGATGCCTTGCGACGAAGCGCTCTGCAGCGATCGTGGCGCCAACAACGCACTTAAAAAACTCATTTTTTAAAATTTTTTTTATAATACAGCTTGAAGCATCCTCTCGTATCTCGCCGCCTGGGTAGGATAAAAACCCCGGAGAGCTCATCTGAGCATCAGGGAGTTCTTACACCTGAAGTTGTTTTGCAGCCTGGCCTCCCTCCCTCGTTCTTCAAGGCAAAATGGAGCTGTGCAGTGGAACTGTTGGCAATGCTTGTGATGATAGAATAAACTGATTTTAAAAAGTTTCTTAAATAGATGCTAATAATAAATATCATGGGATTGTTCTCCAGGCTCGTGGTATATCTGCTGAAGTGAGAAATCCTTTCACATTATTGTCAGGATGCAGCTTTCCATGCAAAATCAATTCTGATGCTAACACTAGCATTTAGCTGATCTCAAAAGGCTCTTCCATTGTGTTTGTGAAGTCAACCCCTTATTGCTTGTCTGTAGAAATTCATACACAATATGCTGAAACGTTTGCAGATAAACATCTCAGTGTACATCATTGCATCTCTTATTATGGAAATTGCTGTGATCATTTAGATGCAACAGATTTGGGACTCTCTAGTTAGCAAGACAGTTTCTGCAGAATAAATGAAAGAATAATATTGATAGGTAAATTTGGCTCAGCCAAATGGGAATAGTGTAAAACCTAACAAAGCAAGGCTGTTCAATTAGAAAGCTAATAGTAAAGAGCATAGCTACTTATGGGGAAAAAATCCCCACAAAATAAATTGAAGAAAATGCCAACAGTAGATGTTGACATGCAAATTAAGTAATAAACGGGTTGAAAGGATTTTTGTTACCTATCTTTGTGTAAAGAAGCAAGTACATAATTGTAATTGACCACAGTTTAACCCATTTGCAGCTCACTGTTCAGTGAGTATTTTTAAGATAAGCAATTTGAGTTGTAAAAGCAAAGTGAGATAAATGTGACACTTCTTGCCTTAGTGCTATCTGAAGCATAAAATGTCTATCTTCAACCTATAACCTCTTAAAAAAAGAGCTAATGGATGTGAGCGTGGTGCCATTCATTAGCACGTCAATGGTGATTCTCTTACACGGTGCCATTAAATTACTGTGGTGATAATTGAGACATTAAAAAAAGACAGATGCTGGGTCTGTTCCTAGGCTTTTAAACCCTTTAGCAATTAAATTTCAGTGAGCTAACATAACACAACCAGAGCAAAAATTAACAATTGGGAATATTTTTTCTGTGATATTGCCTATCTCTAACTGAATTATTATTTTTAACGGGCCAAATTTTCACTGCTCTCTTGATGTGATTTCAGGACTGTGAAATGGGCTGAAAGGTGGCCTGGAGGGGCTGCTCAGGATTCTCATCATGGGCATGAACGGGACACGGATGGGAGAAGTTGTAAGAGGCTGTAGAGTCAGTTTATTTTCTGCCTGCAAAGCCTGGGGAGCTGCAGAATGTGCCAGGGCCAAACCTGCAGTGTACAGAGAAGGCTGAAAGCAAAGTGGAGCAGCGTGAGGAGCAGAGGCAGAGGCTGTGCCCCTGTGGAGCAGGATGCTGGAGGTCGCTGCCATCCTGCTCCGGTCAGTCCTGCTGGCTGGCAGCAGTCACACCCTGGCTGCCAGAATAAAGGAGTCCCTGCTTGGGAAAAGCTGCTCCATCACATCCTGCACCCGTGGGAGGGGCACAAATCCTACAGCCAGATGTGAATCCCACTGACCCGCCGTGATCTGAATATTTTGTTTGAGGAATTTCATAAATTCTTGCTTTCATAATGAATTTACAGGCTTGTTTTCCTAGTCTGCTTCTGGCCTTCCACGTTGTGACATAATAATAAAACTTCTCTGTATTTGTAAACGTCAAGGACAGGGGCTACACAGTCCTGACTGAAACACCTTGTTTTCTCAGCCAGTAATTGCCTTGTAATGAAGCAGTTTGGTACAGCGACACAGAGCCGCTGAATGCTGCAGAGCAAACACGGCATCGTCAGGAGCCCTGGCTGTGGCTAAACCCTCCTGTGGATGCTGCTGGCCCCAGGCATCTCTGCTGCCTTTCAAACCCTCTCCCAAATGGAAATCTAAATGCTGGGTGTTTTGTTCAGAGCGCCGAAAACCCAGCAGCAGAGTGTGCAGTGCAGCACATTGCTGCGCTCCTGAGACAGCTTCAGTGTAAATCCTCCTGTCAAACCTCGGGGCGGAAATTGCAGTTTGGAGCAAACTTGCCTGTGTCTGAATGGCAAAGAAAATTATAGTGGATGTCCTGCTTCCTCCTCAGTCCCGTTGGATTCTGGAGCACCAGCTGCACTTACTGAGGTCTGAACTGAAGAGGGATAAACTTTTTGCTTTCCTATGACCTTGCAGGATCTTGGGGATGGCAAACTCCAGGAACTTTCGAGGGAAATGGACAGAGGAGGACTGAAGGAAAAGGCACCAAGTTCTCTTTTTCAACCCCCTCTCCTCCCAGGGAATCTAAACACTGAATTTAGCTTATTAGAGGCTCCCAATGCCACAGTATGTGAGGGTTCCCCACCCATGCACTGGGAAAAGCTGTGTTTCTTTCCCTGCACTGGGATGATTGTGTTATCACACAAGGCACACTGAATAAAGCTGATATTTGCTGCCGTGGTCTGTTGGATGTCTGTGCAGTGTGTTGTGGCACCTTCCAGTGCACCCAGTATTACAAACTGCTCACAGCAGATTTTATGAGGAGCTGTCTGACAGCTTTGGGGTCTCTCTTGTGGTCTAATGAAATCTCAGGACCTAAGATCAGTCGTGTCAGGAATTTTCAATTCATCAGCAATAAATTTCACTGTAAAAGATCTACCTGCAGACCATAGATCATGCTAATGCAAATCATCTTTTCCTGTGGGTTTTCCTTTGAGGTTATGCCAATTTAGAACCAACCAATTTAAATAGTTGGCCTTATCTATAGAACAGTGACAGCATATGGTTTTTAAAAAATTCATGTTGCTGTAGTTTAAATCAGAGTGAGCATTAGCATCTCAAAAAGCACCGTGGCATGGATTGAATTATCTGTAATAGCTTCAATATGGCAACACCTGGCTCTACAAGTGTCTGAAGTCAGAGCAGGCCATCTGTTAGTGGTCCAGTTGGATGCTTTCTAAGTACATCCTCCAAGAAAACAAGGACACCGGGGAATAAATTTGGAGAGAGTCTGAGCAACCTGGACTCAGAATGCCCTGCAGGGAAGGAAAGGAGGAATGTGTGTTGTAAATAAGGGATCTCACTCTGTGTTTCAGTCTGCTGGGAGGGTTGGAGGGACTGTGGAGTTTTTAAATAAAAGCTGGATATAAACCTGGAGACAATCACCAGCTGTTCATTTCTCTTCTGGGGCATGTGGAGGAACAAAGGCACATAACAGACCAACAAAAGGATTGAAACAGCATGGAGCAGCATCTGTGTGGCATGATTCCCACAACCACAGGGGCCTCTGTCTTTACAGATGAATTTCATCATGGTGGTAAGAGACAACGGGGTAATGTCACTGCCCAGTGTGAGAGACCTGTCCTTGCGCACGTCTGTGCTAAGTCCTGCCCTGCTCTGGACATCAGAGGATGCTGCAGCAGATCTGTGCTCTGAGGAACGAGCCTTTGCTCAGGCAATGCTGGCTGGGGACCCTCCAACGTCTCAAAGCTGCTGCTTGTGGTGTCAGAGCTGAGCTCTAATGCCTTTGCCACATTCTTGGGGACTGGCAGCACGGCTCCTGGCGCTCAGTTGTGTGCAATTAAACTCACTGTGCTGGCAATAAGAGAGCCCAGACAAGAATACAGAGCACCAAAAGGTCCTGGCTGGCCACTAGCATCGATGTGCGGGGCTCTGGCAGTCACCCTGCTCCCTTTGCTTCTGGCATGGGGGCTCCTTGCGTTCGTTCCTGTGTCTGTTGGTTTGCTTATGAGGCAGCAGGGAGCAGGGGAAGGGTTTGTGTGCCCCACCTGGGCTGAGTAGCGCTCTTGCTCAGGCTGTGCTCCAGGGTGAACCCTGCCCTGGCCATGCATTCCACGTGGGAAACACTCTGGGACTCTAACACAGCTCGTGGGAGACAGATTCACTCAGCACAGCCCCTGAGCAGAAGGGCAAGCCAGGATAGAGCTGAGAGAGTCAGAAGCAGACATGCTGTCAGACCCCTGAGTGCAGGCAGGAAAGAGACTTTTTACGGAGGAGCTGTGAGGTCACACAAAGCTGTTGTCTCCAGAGGTGGCACTGAAAGCTGCTTGCTCTAAGAGCTGGCCCGGAGGAGGATTGCCCGGTGAGAACACGAATAGAGGGTCTGGTCTCACTGTTTTGTCTTTGAGCTGGCAGGTCGGACCTTTTGCTGTACTCAACGTTTGTTCAATTCGTGTTCTGACAAAATATTAGAGCAGAGCTTCAGACCTTTCTTTGTCAGCTTCTACCCCACACAGCATCAGCAGGTGATTCAGCTCCTGTGTGTCACTTAGTGAGCAGCCTCCCCTTTTCCAGCCAGCTCTGCTCTGGTGAGCACTAATTTCTTTTCCCAGAGCGCAGAACAAAAGTGATATCTATCCCCCTGCCTGTAAGAGAGCAGGCTTGGAGGGATGAGGCTGCAGCCCTTCCTGTCCTTGTAGCATTCCTGCCGGTTCCAGTTCCTCCAGCGATGGCACTGTGGCACGTTGGCTGGAAAGTGGTTCTCCCCTTGTCACTTTTGGCTCCATCACAATTTAAGGAAATCAACCACAGCCACCGAGCTTTAAGAACTTGTTTTCTCTGTCATGCAGTGCCAGAGGGAGTGGATATTGCTAATTCAGAAAACAGTTTTGTACTGATGATCTCAAATGCCCTTAATACCACAGGTAAAGGAAAGCCACCCTAACCATGCTGTTTTCATATGTTCCCTTCACATAAAATGAATTCAGTAGCACCAATTTTATTATCACTAGGAAAGGCTAAACTGTAAGTTGTCTACACATTAATGTCAGTGTTTAAAAAGTCCCCCCTACCAGTGCTTGAAAGGAGTTTCAATCCTGCTTCTCCATGGGTGAACACATGCCTAATTTTGTCATGTGCACAGGGCTAACACAGTGAAACAGGAAGATAAATGTTCTCAGTGTGTGAATCCAGCTCTTTTTGCCCAGCTACAATTTGGATAAAAACCAGTAGAAATGCTACCTAGTACATTAAATAATGGAAATAATGTTCTCATGCATGAACTTTCCAGTTGCCTTGTTGGGGAGCACCTGGCCTCATCACCAGCACAGCATGAGCAGCACGATCTGCTCAGGCTGCTCTGTCAAAAGTGCAACCAGCCTGCCTTGGTGGAGCCCAGAGCCTTTACACTGACAAATTTGCTCATTGTGTGCAATGTTGGATAATTCTGGGTAGCTAAGTGCTTAGCTGACACGTCAAGAGAAAGGGGAGAGATAAACATGAACCTTGTAATCAAAGGAGAAGAGAAAAGGCCTTTTTTTCCCCCTTGCATATATATTGGCATTCATGCTGGTTTAATCCAAGATTCTGAGCTTCCCATTTGCATTTGGTAAAAGCTTCCAGGTCACCTCCTCTGGTCTGGAACGTATTGATGAGGTGATAGGTCCTGATGGCATCCTCTCCTTGGCACACAGGAAGGGCTGAATGGCAGCTCTCTGCTGACAGAGCCCATCCTTGCACTGTGCAAGGTGCCAAACTCTGATTACAGAGGTTTGGGCTTGGCAGTGCCCCTTCCTGCAATAAGCAGCCCTGAACAGGATGTGTTCATGAGTAGAGACCTGTCATTCATTCCAGTATTTCCCCTTATTTGTTGCAGAGATCCTAACATTCACACATGTTTACCAAATGTATAAAATTATGCTTTTGTGATTGTGCATTGGAAACCGTTTGCTCCTGTGAGGAAGAAAATGGAAACTACATCAGAAAGAAATGGCGGGACAGCTTAGAAATGATCTGTCCTATATTAACAGGGGATTGATCAGCATTTTAATTTTTGCTCTAAGATATTTCTTGTGATCTGAATGCTAATCTTGCTCACTAGAAGATCATGCTATGTTGCCTTGGAGTGGGGTATAGCAGGCAAGTGCCTATATTGACTTTAATGAATATGAAAAATACCAGGGCTTCAAAGCTTTCGTTTTCACAGCCTTCATTATCTGCTCTCCATGGAACATGCAGATCTTTTTTTGTGGTCTTTTGGTGTCTTATATGGGAATTTACTGACTTTCCGAATCTAATCAAAATATTTAGGTCATAGTTGATATATTAATGCTTTTTTTCATGGCAGAGAATTAACAAGAAGGAAATATTCAGTATGGGGAATTTTGAATGTAAGTGAAACTTGTGGATCCAGTTTTGGTCAAGAGTTTGCAACAAATATCTCCATGCAGGCTTGGGTTGATCTGCAAGTCTCCACAAAACACGTAAAAGCCATTTTTTAAATCTGAATGTGCCTAGGGCTTCACATCAAGTGTGTATCAGGCCTGAAAGTGCTTTTCTCACTCCTTGTGCAAGAAAGCCCAGAATGTGATGAGAGGTTAAGTCTGTCCGTCTACCAGAGATCTGTGCAGCCTGCCTTACCCAACAATGGCAGCCTCTATATTCAAAGAAGTTGCCTTGCCATGAAAAATTATAAATGTTTAGTGGGCTGTGAACAAATGGCACCCAAGTCCTTCCAGCTGACAAACGTGAAGGGGAACAGTTCCATGGAGGAGGTCTCCTGGGCTGGTACAGCCCAACCATGTCTTTATTCAAGTTTCATTTTTTATGGAAAGCTGTCAGGGAACCATGATAACCAAGTCATCTTCTGTAAAAAAACACTGCTGCTTTGGCTGCTGTTTGTCAAAGAACTGTTACAGGTGAAAACGAAAAGCACTGGCAGCATGTCAAATGTGTGTATAGTCATGCTGCCAGATCCTGTGTGTGAAAATCACAAGGAAACAAAACTGTTTTTCACACGTCTTTCTCCATTTGACCTGCCTCTGGATGGTTTGAGGGAAGAAACTCCTCTCCATTCAAGGCTATAGGTTGTTTTAATGAAGAAAATATGGGTTTGCCCTTCCTGGTATTTTTATTTTGAAATCAAAGTAAAAAAAAAATTAGATTATGTTAAGGGTGATTATCCTTTAAAGCTGTGCTTTGTATTGTCCTGCACTTTATATTCTCATTTATGTTCTATTGAATTTGTGCATGCTGTTATCATTCCAGGCTAAGTGCAGTTCCAGATCCTTAATGAAGCATTAATGTAGGAGGCAGTAAAAAATTCCTCCACTACTTGCTTAATTAGCTTTTTCTCTACCACCACTTCCCTGCTACTCCAGGCAGCTGTAACTTAGGAAATAGATCAGTTGGCATTTTCATTACAATATTGCTGATCACTTGGGAAGAGCATCCCGATTTACTGCTGAGGTGTGTCGTTGTTGGACACACAATCACACCCGTGCACACTGTCTGGTGAAAGGCATGAACGGTTTATTACAGCGTCTGACTCTATTTTTATAGTATTTCTACAAAGACCAGGGATTGGGAGAGAAGGCTGGCACCTCTCCCAACCCACTGGTGAAGGAACTGCCCATCAGCTGTCCCTCCTGCAAGAGAAGGACTGTAAAACAACCTCATCTAACATAAACACTGCTTCTATTTATAACACCCGTGTGTGAGAAAAACTAAGAACGATGAAAAACGTTCCAAACTGTGAAACACATCAGAAAGCTGAAGAAATCAGGTGGATCCACACTCCACAGCGTGGGAGGATTGTCACTGCACTTCCAGCACAGACAGGGACCGTGGAAACTTCATTTCATTCCTCAGCAGCACCAGGATGGTTGATTTGGGAGCTGAGCTTGTGGCCGTGAATGCCTAAGTGGGAATGAAGCTGGATATCCAAACTTGTCCCCTTTGATTTCAGTAGTTCAGGTGAAAATGAGCCCAGCTCCAAAGCACCTTGCTTTCAGGGGAGGAGGGGGTGAAATCCCACCCTGACTGCAGATTTCCTCATTCCATAGTGCAGACGAGAAGGCAGCTGCAGGCCGAGGCTGGAAGGAGCAGGAGCAGCAGGTTAATCTGCTGTGCTGAGAAATGCTGCTGCAGGCTTGGCAAGGGTCAGGAGAGCAGCAGCCAGGCTGCTCTGCCCCCAGATTGCTGCAGTGGCAGCACTCGGGAGCTCCGGAGTGCAGCTCTTTGAGTGGCAGCTGGAGATGGGGGAGCTGAGCTCTGGCTGGGAGTGAGTCTGTGCTCCTCACAAAACGAGCATAACATGGCTCTGCTCACAGTGGGGCTGTGGGCTCGACATTTCTGAGCCTGAATTTCAGCTCGCTAACCATTGCCGGCTCCTTTCCCAGGGGAAAGCTGCCAACAGTTTCTCTTTTCAAAACATCTCTCTCCGTTTCTCAGCACAGGCTCAGCAAACAGTGTTCCCTTTGCCAGAACAACTGTCCCAGGGGTTGTTTCCTATTCCTGAACCAATGGAGAGCAGTGTCAGTGCCATGGAGCAATAACAGACCTTTTTACACAGCGTGTTCTAAAAGAAACTGCTGGGATTGTAAATAAAGCCTTCTTTCTCTGCTGACAGCTCTATGGAATCAGTCCATTTTGTGTCCTACTGTAACATGGGAGAAGTTTGAAAACACTGAAATACAGGGGGTAGTATGGTTTGGAATCAGATTAAACATGCATTCCTATAAAAGGGCAGTATAGAGTAAAGGATCATCTGAATATTTGGGGTTTCATGGTGTGTGATGGGTGTTCACGTTGTGGTAGTTCTTGGGTGGTTTCTTGTCCCAATGAACGGGAAAGGGACAAACTGGAAGGAGAATTAGGAGTGAAATGTAGAGTAAGACATTTCAAGGTCCTCAAAGTTTCATAGGTATTGTGACACAACAGTTTCTTTTTCTGGTTTGGAAAGATTGAGGAAGTCCATCATGAATCTGCTGAAATTTATGCACTGTACAGGCTTTTTCCTGCAGAATGTTTTTTTTCCAAATGAAAGGGCAGAAGGAAGAGAACTGTACTAGTAAATTACAATTTCTTGCTCTATCTTTCCCTCTTGTCTATTAAAATCTGTTGTGCTCTCTACAAAGAGAAATGCCCTGAGTTGCATTCCAGCTGGGAAGAACGCTGGCATAAATATGTAATTAATAGCTGTTCATTTAGTATCTGCTGGACAGAGCAAACACCAGGGCCTCAAACCCACCTTTGCTGGCTCTGAATGAGCAGCTGCTTTTCTGTCAGCCCTGGATAGGTTGTACCTAGCTGGGGGCTTCTTCATCACTGTTAATATCTTGCAATATCCTGAGAGACAAATGTTATCTGAGGCTCGCTGGAATATTGTGCTGCCTTTTAATGACAGGCAAGAGACCCCCACGTAGGAAATGTGAATTTTGCTGCATCTGCTCTAGGTAAGGTTGGAATTGGAAGGTAACTTTAATGTTTATTTGTTTTGTGGTTTGTGGTGGGTTTTTTTTTTTTTTGCTTATGGTCCCTGTATGCTAAGATGTAAGGAAAGGTTCTTCTGTAGGTGCTCAGTCTAAAATAACAATGTAGGTAGGAGTTTTAAATAAAAAGCAGGGGATTTATGCATATCCCTGTGTTTGTGCTCACCTTGAAGGTTTAGTAATAAATATTTTATGTTTTCTACTCTTGTCTCTAGTGTATTTGACTGTATACTAGAGGCATGGTAATTATAGAAAACAGAACAAGGAACATATGCCAACAAGGAGGAGAACTTCAATAGGCTTCTGTAGCTGCAGCAACATAAAGGATAATTCCTAAATTTTCTACAGAAAAAAGTCAAGGACAATACCAATATTTAATTCTATAGGACCACTAACCGTGACAGTGACAATTAAAGAATACTCTTTATTACAGAATTTCATCGAGGCTGCACATGTACATGTTCAGTTAAAACAAATAGTTTCCTAAAATTTAAGTAGATTCATTTTATTGACCCAGTCTAAGCAATCACAGTCTCACTCAAGCTGACAGTTATTCCATAATGTGTACTAATTAGCAGTGCATTTAAATAACTGCAAGTCACTGGCTATAAATGAAAATGTGACTTGATAAACATGATTGTCTTTATGCATTATCTAGTGCTGTCAAGGAATCAGGATTTTTCCCTTCTCCCTCTAGAAATTAAAACCAAATGAGGATACTGGCTAAACATGCTGCAGCCCTCTGCTACTGTCAATGTAAAAAGTGTTGCCATCATTTCTTCACTTGAATCTTTTAAGTACAAAATTTGTGGAACACGGATATTTATTCACCTTGTTGGTGAAAGAAGGCTGGTTTAGAGGTTCTTAAAATATAGGGAAAAATAATTCCCACTCTGAGGGGATGATGACAGCGCTCTCATCCACATGTTCCTATGTAAATCAAATACTGAAACAAGGTGAAATCTTCAGGAATCCTAAACTACTGGATAATCCACTGTACTCCCAAGAGGAAATCAGGCTGGAGGCAATGCTATCCTTTACCAAAGCCTGTTGAAGCCAGTAGGAGATTTTCACCTGTTCCTGTGGGTTTTGGGTTAGACCCAAGCAGCTTTTGAAACCAAGACACGGTGAATGTTCTCTGTAAAATCAGACTGGTCCCAGGCAGTCTCCTCCCTTTGGCTCTTTGCTGCTCACAGGCACATTTAGAGCCCACGTCTCCCTGACAGGGCTGGGGTCACCTGAGTGCTCTGCGCCTCCGGGCCGCAAATATCGAGGATTTTATCTTGCCTTTCTCTCCTCACCGCACAGCACAACAGGACAGACAAAGCCAAGATCACCAGCCTGCTTTGGGGCTGCATGATTCATTCCACACACTCATTCTTGCCACAATAAAAATATACTTGGCTTGAGGGCCTGAGTGCTCACATCACCTAATTTGATGCTATTACGGTTTGACATTAATAGGCTGCTCTTACAAAGAGCATGTGAAGCACAACTTGGAAAAAAAAAACCCCACTTTGTTAAGAATTGCAACATATAAATGAATGAATAGGCTGGGTGAAATTTAGGTTCCACTCCTTCCCCTTGCCTTCAAGAAAGGCATTATTCTACCTGCCTTTTTCTTGTAGTTTCCCATCAAGCTTATCAAAGGCAAGGAATTAGTAATCTGAAAAAAGTACCCTTCCATTTTCCGCATTCCAGAGAGAGATCTGAGATCAAGAAAACAAGAATAAACTCTTAAGGGCAAAACCACATCTCTCATTTTTTAATGCAAGTTTCTCAGGATTTGGTGGTAGGGAAGGAAGTGTCTTTTACTGTCATTTGTTTTATTCTCCACCCTGAGGAAAAATAAGGAAAATCAGGAAACCGGGGGAGTTGCAGAGGGATAAAAAATGATGTTTTGGGCAACACTTTGAATAAGTAATGACAGAATCCTTAGTGTTGAAAATTATACTGCTACATTACTCTTCTTTTGATGCAGTCTAAAATTAATTAGTATTTCAAATTATGCTATTTTTATTTCAAATTTATGTCAGTATACAGGTTCAATGTCTACATTCTATGTATTTCTATATCCCTGGAGCTATGTTTCAATGAATATGTAGTATGTTGCATTCATTTTCCAATTCTTACCTCTACAAAACATACTTTTCCTTTGCACCTGCATTAAAGAGTTGTGGTTTTTATAGGGGGTACACCCCAGAAGCTGTATGTAAATACTTTTCTGGTAAAAAGTCCATGATATTGATGTTTTGTATTTCTGCTGTGTTCGTTTTTCCTACTTTAGAAATGTTTACAGGCAAACAGTGAATGTAAATACCTTAATATGCAGAACAGCTCTGCCTCAAATATTGCCTATATTTGTCATTATTCCAATGTAAACAACATGCAGGTATTTATTACACAGACCTGCCCAGTCGTATTTTCTGTTTCATAAATAAATTATGCATAATACATTTTTCACTCTTGAAAAGGTAATTAAATACTACTTTCAAAGAAGAAAATAACTAATGTAGATATAATTATAATCCAGTTTCCTTTCTCTTAATCAAATAGGATAGGAGATTTTTCTTGATTTTTTTTTCCTACACTTCCAAATTTCCATTAACTTTGCATCTTACTGCATCTGTGTAAGGAATACCACACTTACATGTAATTAGCAGTAGCATCAGAATTTCTTAAAAAAATTATTTGAATGACTTGCTTTTGCTTTGTGGGAACATCTTTCTGTGAGGGTGAGAATTTGGCTGTAGGCTTCAGGACCAACTTTGTTGTCTCTTCACCTTTACTTTTCTTAACAGAGGAGTGCTCTAAATTCCAGCCCTGTTCAGTAGGAAATTATGTGAGAGAACTGAGGTGCTTTAAGAATTCATTCATATTTTAAAAAAATCATATTGAAAAGAAAGATACATCAACTGTGACCAATGATGGGCCCTTTCCCTTTCTCACTAACCAATGTAGAATTAAAAAAATCAGCATTCTTCACTCAGCAGGAGATTGATTCTTGCAAGTGTGTTTCATCACTGTTGTTAGTATAGAGGATTTGTACTGAATGAAGCTTAGCTCCACAACAGCAGTGTGGAAAATTGTAAAAGCATATATTTTTTTTTTTAAGGCTACATAAACAGTACTTAAAGCAGTATGGGACTGGTTTAATTTTCAACCTTATGTTTGTTTTGGAAGTATAACGGGGAAGAAGAGGAGAGAAATATTTTTGTGTGAGAGGTAATTCCCAGGGGAGTAGATAGTGGTTGCTTCATGATCTGACCTTTTGGACATTACTCAAAGCCTGCAGCACTCTCTGGAAATATTCCCATAATCTTCCCTGAGCTGCAGCCTGGCCCAGGTCTGGGCTGGCAAGGAGATGCTCTGGATTAACCTGGCTCTTCAAAGCCCGCAGCCCTGTAAAGAAATGAAAGGAAGTCCAAGAGAGTCGCAGGAGGCAGCCTGGGGAGCCAGGCCTAGGCTGGTCTGTACAAGAATTTGCTTTTTAAGGGCTTGCACTCTGGAAGCTGGGGAAAGGAACTGGGACTTTTATTTGTTTGACAGCATTTCCAGTGCGTCCATCTCTGTAATTCAACCTGATGTCTCAATCTGAACACGTTTTTTATTCTTGGTGGTTGGGAGTAAGCTGTCACCCAAAGTGCCTGCTAGGAATTTCCTAATTAACATGCTAATCAAGATTTGCCTCAAGGTGTTGCTTAGAACCATTAGTAATAAAAAGAAATAGCTAACAGACATGTGTGGCAGGACCCGAAGAAAAGAATGTGTCCAGAGAATACTGTCTGCTTGTACCAAAACCATCAAGGAAGTGCAAATAAGGAATTAATTAGACTGGGTTATAGTGAGTCATGAGGCCAGATGAAGTGTCCAGTCTTAATTAGTTAATATTGGATTGTGCTTTGAGTCAGGAGAGGATGCCTTTAACAGGGGAGAAGTTTTGGAAACTGCCTGGTGACAAAGGAAAGCAGCTTTGGGTGGTGGGACTCTGTGCTCTGGCTGCCTGCAGAGAGCTCTGGCTGAGCTGCTCCCTGCTGGCACTCGGAGCCGGATCGACCAAGGTCCGTGTCCTCATCAGCATCCCTGTGGCACAGCGTGGATAAATAAATGAGCATTTTTCACTCAGCTAGAGACCAGTCCTTATTGCAGCTGTGTTTTAGCACCGTTGCTCCCTCCAGGCAGGGCTGCACAGCACAGCTTTTCACTCTGGGTGGAAGTTCTGCGTTCAAACAGCGCTGGCAGGTTAGTGTAGGGAAGGAGGATTCCCTCTGGAGGAGGCCCACAGCTCCAAATCCAGGATCCTCGACTCTGTCACGGGATATTTCCTAAACAACAGGGCTCTGGAATGAGCCAGCTCCACAGATGGGAACAGGCAGGCAACCAGAGCCACTGGCACTTCCTTCTGTGGAGGTACAAATTGTTTCTAATGGCTTCCACATGGTAGCATAAAAGGCACCTTAGAAACGTGAGGAATAAACGGCAGCACCACAAATTATTTCTATTCTGAGGAAAAGCTTTAGCAGGCAATAATTCTGGCGCCTGTATCTATTAGCAACAGATTAATGGGAAGCTTGAAAACAAGACAGGGTGGCATAATAAGGTTAATGATCTCACCATGCACCTAAAAACACTCATCTGGGAGGAATTCATATTGCTGATTGACTCGGTGAGAAATCCTTTGGTTGCTCACAGGGGCCTTATGGGGAGTACGGCTTTCTTCTTTCTTACCTGGAAAAGAATTTAGGATGAACCTTGAGTTCAGCTTGATCTGAGTTATGACAGCAGAATTCAGAAGGTGTAGAGAGTCTCTTCAGGGAGGCAGTCAGCTGCCACTTAGGGTTTAAGGTAAAATTTACTCTCAGTTTTGTGTGGTGCAAATCTGACAACACTGTAAAATATTGAAGTCTTTCTTGTGGTAATATGCTGGACTACGAGTTTGTTACAAGTACGAGTTTGTGTTTAAATAATGATTTGAAATGAAAAGGTTTTTTAAATATGAAGAGGTCTCCCAAAATGAAGCTGTTTGACCCATACTATTTAAATTATAAAAACTGACTTGCTAGTCAGCCATTATGAGTGTGGAGTTTTCTGAGATTTCTATGTGTGACCAGTAATAGTGTGGACATTAACAGCTGTTTAAATGTTCTCGCTGTTAGGGCCTATTGCAGTTTAAGCAGAATATCACAATCTTTTAGGTAAACCCCGGTGCACTGGAGCTGTATTTGTGTGGTTTTCTTTGCTGGGCAGCTTGTTTCTCATATCACCAGGAGGTGACAGGCTGCAGCAATCAGTGCACACGAGGAGGCTGTGCACAGCCTTGGAAACACAATTGCTTTGTTCCTGGCCTGTACTTAACTGTTCTTCAAGGTAACAGCAGGGGTTTGTATTTTGATGATTTGCCTAAGAAGTGTAAAAAGGAAGTTACAGACTCAATTCCTGTGGAACCGTGTGGCCGTCACAGGTTTCTGGCAAATTATAGCTGTTTGTTGGGAAAGAAGTGGCACTGGCACAAACTCATTTTACTGTGTTTGAGTAACAGTGGGTCACCAAGGTCAGGGGCATTTTGCTGTATCAGATCATTTCTTAGGGAAATAAACAACTGGCTGTAAACTTCATGTGTGCAGACTGGGGGAGAGGGTTGGCAGCTATGGCAGAAATGAAGAAGTTGATTTGTGCGGAAGAAATGATTTTGTATCCTGTATCTTTGCTTGTCAGCGCTGGCAAGCCTTTAACAAAGCTACATCAGGCGTAGAACAACAGCTTTGGTACTTTTGATTCAGTTGTCCTTGTTTCATCTGGGAACAAGCCTCAAACCAAGGCTGGCAGGAGCCAGGATCAGCTGCAGATCTGTGGGTGCTCGGAACACTGAAGGGAATTTGATGTGATCAGAGTGGGATTGCAGAATGTGGAGGTCTCGTTTGATTAAGAGTGTGAATAGGTCATTTGGAATTGTTTTTATCCTTAAAAAATACAAATACAAAAATTGCTTGCGGCCAGCTGTGTTGTAAATAAATTATCTGTTGGCAGACTGCTGGCCTTACAAGCTTACTGACCTAGGCTCATCACTGGGTGTTTTTTGGCGTGTTTTGCTATAAATCCCATTACATATGGCAAAGCATGATGACTGCTTTACTGAATTTAAAATGACTTTCAGAATGATCTGGATATTTGGAAGTTCTTTTGCTTCTACTTGTGATATTTGGGATACTTTACAAACCCCAAATACTTTGGATAAATGAGTATTTTCCCTTTAATCTTGCTTTCTGTATGTGTTTTTAAAGGTTTACGAAGCTTTACCAGAGAATGTGATATTTTAATATATTCCCTGATTGGAAAATTATAATTATTTCAGTTTTAATATGGAGTATTTCAACATGGTTTGTCTTTCATTTAAATGTTGCTATTTGAGTGATCTCATTTTTATTCAAGATCTCTGAAATTTTCTCGACATGATTCAAACAAATATATTTTGTCATATTCTACCAGTGTCTGCCTAGTTTCATTACTTTGCAAAGTAAAGTGCATTGCAGAATAGTTTTTCTTTTCAGCAGAAGTAATCTCTGAATTATTTGTGAACAGGAAAGAACTTTCTCAAAACTACTCCAGTATTTAAGATGATGTCTCTTTTGCTGTTCAGATAGAAAGAAATATAGTTCCATAAAATCAGGACTATTGCAGGAATCTCCATACTAAGCAGGGAAAGGGAAAGTATGGATTAGTTGTAGGTGTTATTTCAACTTTAGTGCATCTAACCAAACAGTAATCTTCCCTAAATTATAGCCAGGCAGTTTGTCCAGCACCGCTGGGTGAAATTACTTATGCCTTCCATGGTCATTACCTTTTCTTGTTGTCTTGGGTGGTGTTGAGAACCACGTGTCAGTTCCTTTCCCTATTTATTGAGTTTTCATCTTGTAAAAAATGTAATGCCAGCATGCTTGCCCTGACTGCATACATTTGTATGTCTGTATTTTTATGCTCCAGGTGACTTGGACTGCTAGGACATTATTTCTCCAGTAAATCTTGAAAACCCAAATTGAAACGAGTGTATTACTACTCTGAGACCTCTGTCCTTGTTAGGCTTACCTCGCTGACAGAAACTGCTCAGACTTGCATTATCCTGTATCTCTATTTTAACGTCACTTGGGTTAACCGAGGATTGGAAAATCACTAGCAGCCTTTTTGTCACTTGCTTTGCAAAGCATGGCTGGCCCAGCTGTTTTTCACTTGTGTGCTTGGTTACAATATGTGAGCTGCAAAAGACTGCCTAACATCTCGAGTGCATAAATTAAATGCACACAGACCATACCTGCAACTGTTCAAAATGCATCAGTGTTGTTTTGTGAGAGCTGTGGCATTTTAAGCTCATTTGCTGCAGTTTTTTTCCCAGATATGAAGCACTGGATATTATACTTTCTGCAGTTAAGTGAAAGATCCAAAATCACATGCACAGGGTGGGGAGAGAGGGCTGATATTTCTCTTTTTCAGTCTTGATTGATACCAAAGATTCATTTCACTTTATAAAAATTTTAAAAGTCCATCATACTTTACCTATTTACATTGCTCATTGTCTTGCTTCTTTTCCGAATTGCAGTTCTAGCAAGTGCCCAATAAGGGTATTGCATCTGTAGATAATATGAATAATTACTGAACTGCCAAGAGTGATCTTGGAATCGCTATGAATGAGCTACAGGAGTTGATAATCCTCTTCTGTTCTAATTAATTACAGGAAAATAATCTGCTAGTCTCATCAATTGTTTTCAAAGTCAAAAAAAGAGAAAGGCAACAGTGTCTAATTTCAGTTAAAATGCCAAACCCCCCTGCCAAACCAAAAAACTGCCCCAAAACCACTCTTGATATAAGCATTTCCAGTATTTGCCTGCAAAACAAGAAGTTGAATTTAAATAAAATATGCTGCCTTAAAACATAATTTGCAGCTTACTTGCTTAGTGCCTGAGTTCCTCTGGGGGATCAAAATTGTGTTTTAGGGTGACTGTTGAGAGACTTGTGTTGCAAGGTGCTCCTCTCTCCCTCAACCCCCCCGGGCCTTCAGCCCTTTTTGTTGTTGTTTCCTGCTCATCTTGGAAATGCTCTGTTGAAGCTGCTGCATTGTTAATGAAAACTTGCTGCATAGCGCCCAAGATGCTCTCCTTTGAAAAAGGAAATTAAATTTTAAAAGCTTAATTAAGATAATGCTGAAGATCTGGTTTACCCACAAACAAATGGTATCAGAGTTAAGGGGATGAATGTTGCTATGCCAAAGAGAGTCCAAGACAGACATCTTTCAGCTGATCTGGGCTGCTTTATTTGTAAGCAATTGTGTAGCTTTCTTAATTATTCCTCATCACTACTGAGGTAGCAGATAATTTAATTTGTGGTATTGCTGACAGAGAGGCTTCCTCATTACCATCAAGTCAATTTGTGCTATTAAATGTGTCTGTTACCTTCCCACTCGAATGATGAGCCACTGTGGGCTGTGTCCTGCTGCAGAGCAGCTCATTCCGTGAACACTTGCTAATTAGAGAACTACAGTGCAACTTGTGTTTAGAGCATTTAAATTTTGGAGTGTTCTAAGGACCTGGTATGAATTAAGAAGCTGCTGAACGAGCTTCACTTCTGGGAGTTTTGATTTGTAGCCGCAGTTCCACTGGGACTTGTGTTGGGATGGGGTCTGGCGTGCGCAGGCTGACATGGTGTCAGTGATTTGTTTAGGAAGGGAATCCTGCCTGGTGCCATAGCAGGAGACATTTCATTTTACACTTACGAAAAGAAAATCAGGCCTTGCTCCAGGCACTCATTTTTAACTTCCCAACAGATGAATGTCTCAGGTCAGGAAGTCAATTAAGTTTTGTGACAGTTCCACTGGTTCTTCACCTGTTGATTACAAAGAGAAGGCTGTCTGACAGCTACCCGATTAATCTGTATTCTGAGGGACTGAAGAGCCCAAGCTTCTTTTACTCATTAAAATGACAGAAAAAAAATAGATTTTTTTTTCCTTTTTTTTTTTTTTTTTGATATAGGCTTCAACTATAAATATTCTATATTCTACATCTAAAGGTTTATAATAAATGTACTGTTTGCCCTGTTCCTAAGTGAGTGCTTGTAAATAGGTAGGACAGAAGAAATTTAGGGTATTTGATACTACTTACTGTCATTATTAGACACCTAAATACACACACACACTCTGGTGAGGAGGCTGGAACTGTTTATTAAAAGATCTGACTCCATTTTATAGTATTTCTACAAAGGCCAGGGACTGGGGGAGAAGGCTGCCACCTCTCCCCATCCCGTTGGTCAGGACAACTGTCCATAGCTCTAAAACAAGAATGTAAACTGCCTTGAATTAAGGAAAACATTGCTTCTGTTTATAACACCCGTGTGTGAGAAAAAACCTAAGAACTATGAACTGTGAGACACAAGAAGGCTGAAAAACCAGGGTGACAACTTACCAAGAACCAAAAACAAAATTAAGAAGCACGTGCATATAATGAAGGGTGTAACATTTCTGTGAATGGATGTTCATGCTTTTTTAACTGCCAGATTGTAACAGGATTCATAATTATGATCTCTTCTTTTTCTATCCAGATGATTTGCAAGTGTAATTTTATAGAACAGAAGTGGACTGGGAGAAAAGGAGGATAGCAAGAAGAAGCATTTTTTGCCTTTCGTCACTGTACTTTATGTTGAATTTAAGCACAGAAATGTTTAGGGGTTCACTCTCCGCTTGCCAAGGCTTGTCCTTAAGTCTTACCATCTGATCCCTATTTCAACACCTGCTTTAAGAGGAGTTAGTCATAAAACAGCTCCCTGAAATAGCAGTAGTGGTGAGTGGGGATTGTTGAGCCTGCTACAGCAAGAAGGGAAAAGCTTCCGTTAAAAATATGAAAGATGCAAGGCATTTCTGCGCCCCCTCTGGGGCCTGTGAACAGACCTGTCTGTGTGGAAGCAGATGCAGCGCTGGGAGGCTGAGTGGGAAAGCCTCGGTGGGGCTGCTGAGCACATTGTCACACACTGCACATCTCATCTGCGCTGGCGTCAGCCAGACAGGGAGGGATTTCTGCAGGGGATGTGTCAGAGGGACATTCGGGGACAGCACCTGGCAGCACAGCGCGGTGTTAATGGCAGGCAAACCTCACAGGGCTGCCTCCCCTCCCGGCCTTTTCTCAGCCAAGTGGTGCAGGAACCCTCTCTGGAAGTGGTCACCAGGAGGAGTCTAAGTCTCCTTTGTACTGAGAAATGTTCCACGTCAATGTGTCTTAGCCACATAAACAGTATTGAGCAGAATTAACTTTAACATGAGGGAATACTGCAGCCTCTTGTAGGAAATCAATGCAGGCCCTGAAGTTTCTGCTCACAAAGGCCCCATGTTCACTGAACACAGCTCTGCTCCATTGGACACAGTTCTTTCCGTGGGGAAAGCCAAGGTTCCAGACCCTATTAAGCCTTAAGTCTCTAGTGAAATGAGATTTCCCCCAAAAAAATCAACACTTTCGCTTGCTTGCTTTTTTTTCCTTCAGGCTAAATTTAAAGTCACAATTCATTTTTCTGTCTCTCAATCACTCTTCTGAAGTCAAAATAATCTCTCAGTTGTAAGTGCCTGGCTCTTACAGACTACAGCAGATGTGTTTCCTGATTAAAATCTCCCCAAATCTGTCCCTTTTGGGTGCAGGAGCACACAGAGCAACACGAGGCATCCAATGCTGGCGCTCAAGGGCAAGAGAAGTGAGATGTGAGCCACCATCCCTGCCCGTGCGAGGCTGTGCAGGGATGGCAGGCAGTGCACGGATGGGGAGGACAGTTTGCACGTCCCAGCAGCGACCCAAGCTCTGTCTCCGTGGGCACGAGCGCTTGCAAGCACACACAGAATTTCCTGCAGGTTCTCTAGAGCAGCCTGGCTTTCGGTGGTGCTCACTTCCAGCACAGCCGTGAGCTCGAGGGTTCTCTGGTCAGGTCTGTTAGAGTCCCTGATTCCCCTTCCAGCAGCTGCAGTTCAGATGTGCCCCTGGCCCTGGACAGCTGAGCTCAACAGCTCCCACCCAGGCGCTCCCTCAGCACTTCCCTCTCGGCAGCTTTGGCCTGGAGATGCTTCCAGTGACAGCCACCTTCCTTCTTGGGGGATTTAAGCACAAAGGAGTCAGATTTTGCTTTGTGAGTGATGGGTCTCGATAACCCCCGGCACCCCCCTGTAGGCAAATCCCTTCTGGGAAAGAGGAATTACTTTTTTATAGTAATAACAGAGCTAACTCCCTTGAACTTGTGCTTACAAAATGCCGTTGGGTATTTTTCTGTGCTTGCAAGTTTTGGAGGCACAGGAAGAATTTCTTGTGCAAGTTAGGCTGACAAGAGGCTCTGTGGACTCTTTCGCTTTAGGTTAATTAATTGGGGACTCTGGGTAGTGTTAAAGCATGGTGTGCCTGCCTGTGATTTATTTCTTGCTCTTGCCTGGTATGACATTAAGCTGAGGGTCAGAAAATGACCACTGCCACAAGTGTAAGTCCTTTCTCCCGTTTAGCATCCTAAATATGGAAAAGAAACATGAGGTTCTCACAACCACAGCTTTCAGGACACACACATCCTCTTTCCCAAGAAAGGTTTAACTGGGTAAGGGCAACCAGCCTGGGCAGTTTGATATTTGGTAAACATCATGCAAAGAAAAAAAAAAAAAANAAGCAGGGTTTTAGCCGTCTCCCTCAAAAGACTGTACTTTTCATTCTGAAGTGTATCCATTTGTCTAATTCTCTTCAATCCACTCGTCTCTGCTCTATGCATTAATCAATTATTTGTATGCATTCCAATTTACCTTTAAATGTCAGTATTTTTCTGCCGTTCAAAAATGCTCAATTAAGAATTTTCATTCGAAGAATGCATGTGGCAGCTTTCCTGCCCTCTCTGCAAATGACTTATAACCAAAAGCGAAGTGAACCCCATATCTGAGTGTACCATTCCCCATTTTCAATTTGAGCAGACCATATTAAATCTTTGCAAAGGCTTGTGCTAGGAAAGCTTTTTCACTGGAGTATTTGGGAAATGCAAGCAAAAAGGAATATGAACAAAGGAAATTGTTGTTCACATGACATTTTTAAATGTATTCTACAGGCTCTCTGCAGAGATTCATTTTTTTCTGTTTCATCAGTTGTATACAAAAGAAACTAAAGTAATGCCTGCCACTAGAGCAGATTCTTTTATGTCTTGCTACTCTTCCAGGCCTTGTGGGCAGATTTTTTTCCCTTTTGCCGGTTTCAACTAAGTATTCTCTAAGAGTGGAGAAATTCCAGGTGACCAGAAGCATGAGAGATGGTTTTTTATCCTTTCCCCTGGAGTTTCTAGTACAAGTAAGGACAAAGGAGATGGCAGCTGATACCATTTAGAGTACCTTAATGCACTTCCAGCTTGGCCTGGAATTGAAGGCAAGGAGGCAGGGGCTTTTCATTGGAGGGGAGCCTGACTGATCGTGGGCAGAAGGGGAACCACTAGTGTGAAAATATTCAAGCCTTTTCTCTCCCTTTGGTTGAGCTGTAGGAGATTCAAGTTTCAATTAATTTTGGCTCATTTACACCTTGATCCTGCCTTGTGCTTGAGCACTTTGAGGTGAACATTGAGGGAGACCGTGAGGAGACACAGCTCAGCAGATGACTGACGCACCGACAGACACAGCAGGGACCTTTATGACAGGACTGAACTATTTACTATCTCTCCTCTCTCTCGCACTGTCTGCAGCCCCGGCACCTGATGACAGACGTCTCACAGGTGGAAATTAACTCCCTTGGACCAGAAGGGCGTAGGAACACTTTTGATCTCTGGGATTATCAGTTCTACAATCATCAGAGTGTTTTACACAAACAAATCTGTTCCATGAGGAGATGTTGCCTGATGGGAGAGTTAGTTGATGGGAAAAAGTGTGCAACTTTACTGATCATTTGATGAATGTCATCTGCAACACCTGGGAATAGGTTTAATTTCCTCATGCTTTATCCCTTTCCTAAGTTTAAGATGCAATGGGAAATATCTGTTGATGTTTGCTCTCTGAGCTTGACTTTCCCTGTCTATAGCTCTGCAAGTATCCCCTGCAATCAGGCAGGAACCCCACTATGGGGCAATCCAGGGTACCACTCATGACAGCAGCACTGCTGTGCTTTTAGCTCCTGCTGTCAAGTGAAAATAAATCACCTTGATTTTTATTTTTGGGGTTTTTTGTATTTTGTTAGTGGGGTTTTTTTTGGTTTGTTTTTGTTTTTGGGTTTTTTTTGTTGTGTTTTCTTTTTTAATGGCAATTCCACTTACCCAGAGGTAGGTGAGAGGAGAAATGTTATTTTCACTTGCAAGTTGTTGTTTGTCATTTTAAAACCCATAGTCAGATGACAGCTGAGACCCCATGAGGCAAGCATTCGTACCATTTTTGTGGTGTTCTTCCACTGCTTTCTCCTTGTGGCTTTTTAATAAAAGATACATTTAAGGCAAAAAGAAAAGCCACATGTAAACCTTTAATGCCCTTACCTGAAAGGAAAATGTTTCTGTAGAGCCTTAGTAAACCCAGGCTTAACAGAAGGCTCTGAAGGAAGATCTCTAGCTTCAGCTCAATGGAAACGAACTAAAATAAGAATATAAATATGTTGATGGTGAAGATAATGATTGTTACAGTTGCTTTAATTAGTAAGATTTAGCTGGGTAGCTTGAGGTGTCTTGGCAGAACTGTGTGACTGACATCACTCACATTTAATTTGAGATCTGTTGCCTTGTGTTTCACCAGGAGAATATAAGGCGCAAGGAAAACAATATTTGTGCCGTTTTATGATCACAACAGTCCTGTGGAGTACATAATCCAAGCCCTGCTAGGAGTGAGTGAAGCAGATTCATGAGGGAATTTCACTTTTCATCAGCCAGCGTTCAGGACCCTGGTGGAGATAATGACAGAGCTCAGAGCCCATGGATCTCTGTGCAAGGAGAGTTAAAGGCTGTGAACACAAGGAAGGCACCATGGAAAGCCTACTTAGCCAGGAGGATGTGGAGAGAAGATGAAGAAAGACCAGGATCATTTAAGGAACTTTAGGAACACTTTGTGAATTCTGTTCCCTGAAGGCAAGCCATTCTTGTCAAGACAAAAAACTTAGCAAGCATGACAGCTTGATAACTTTAGGAGAGCCTGGGTAATTTTAAACTGGACCAGGTCCACCCTGTACCCAGAATGTTCAGAGAAAAGGCAGTTTAAGTGCTTGGAATACTCACACATCTGTGCTGAGTCCAATTGGAGGAGGTTTAAAACAAGCAGGGATTTGGCTGCAGGGTTTTCCAGTAGCATTCTGCTCTGTGACAGCTAAAAGAGACGTGAAAATCCAGAATCCCTCCAGGGGTTTTTAAAAGGAAGCTCTGCTGCAGGGAAGGGAGAGACAGAACAGCTTCAGGACTCAGGAGCGTCACCCTGATTTTTCAGCCTTCTGCGTGTTTCACAGTTTTCATAGTTCTTAGGTTTTTCTCACACACAGGTGTTATAAATAGAAGCAATATTTTCCTTAATTCAAGGCAGTTTACATTCTTGTTTCAGAGCTATGGACAGCTGATGGACAGTTGTCCTGACCAACGGGATGGGGAGAGGTGTCAACCTTCTCCCCCAACCCCTGGCCTTTGCAGAAATACTATAAAATGGAGTCAGAGCTTTTAATAAACAGTTCCTGCCTTCTCACCAAAGTGAGTGTTGAACAACGACACAGGAGCACTGTTTGCAGGGTCACAGGATGGCGGACTTTGGCCATCAGCAAGTTTCCATCCTGGCCATAACCTCTCTCAGTAACAGAGACGCTGCTCCCCGGGGCTGTGATGCAGGCAAAGGGCTCACCAGGGCTGCAGAGGAGAATTGCTCAAGGCTGGCCTTGTCCGGGCAGCTGCTGCTCCTGCTTGTTCCCACCTCTGCCGTTCAAGAGCTCCTGGTAGGACCCAGAGGTGTCCCAGGGCTTGGCTGGTGTGGTCAAGGGACACTTCAGAACCTCTCAGAGGGATCAGCCAAGGTTTGTCAGGAGCTTCTGAGGTTGCCACCAGGACCAGGGGTGGGGTGAGGTGGAGGGCCACCACACTCACACAGTGTTAGAGTAAAATTAGTTTCCCTGCTACTCGTAAGACAATTAAGGACAGCTACTCTGTTCTGTTACACTCTGTTGCCTGGAAAACCCAGAAAATTACAGGAGTGCAGCATTATTTATGTAAAAGTGGCCTGCCAGTGCTGGGGAATGTTGAAGACCTTAATCCTAGGAATTAAAATGACAGCTAATGACCTATGAGTGAAAAGAATGTGGCATTATCCCCCAAGATATAAGCTACATTTATGCATTGGTTTATTATTTATGATGCATCTGTCATGTGCACTTGAGAAATTACACGTCAGGATCCATAATAGTCTTAGAGAATATTTCATAACCTGTGGCTGCTACATTGATAACCTTCGGCTCTTTACTGACTCAGCTTTCCTTGCACACCCCATCCCATCATTTTACTCACCAATTCTTTGGAGATAAGGAGAAGTTTGTTTCCTGAAATCACTTTTTTGAAAGACAGTGTACTCTGTGATTCATCTAATCAAAGCAAGGCGCTTCTTTTACCTCCTGTGCCTCGTTTAGGCATTCCTTGTCAAACACCAAATCCAAGCCTAAGTGACTGCTGGCCTGGGAGCTCTGTTTCCTTTATGGATTCTGCCAAACTCTGGCATACAGCCCGGAAGGAGCTGAAAGCAAACTTATCTCATTTCCACTGAGGTCTAATAGGTGTGGGAATTCCCCTGAGGTGGTACAGAGTAATTTTCTCATCAGCTGTCAATGGTCCCAATCCACATGGCACAGATAATTTAAGCATCTCCAAAGGGCAGCTTTAATTTAACAGCAGCTCAGGCTGGGTCCATGACCTTGAACAGAAAACTCAGGGTTTTTCCCTGGTTTGTGAACTCTGCTGTATTTTATTGGCTTCCTGTTAATCTTATATTTTCTATTGAGAGTAGTCACTCTCGCAGGAGATGTGTATGAGGTATTCTGCGAGTCCTTGCAATAATGTTTCTGATGGAGGCCAGTTTTGCATGTTTAGGATAACTCTGTCATCGCAGTGAGTTTGGCTGAGAGAATTTGTACCATCATCTAATTAAAAAAAAAAAAATAATTTTTGTCCTATCTTCAGCTTTTCCTGTCAAATGACAAATCCAGGCATTTGAGGCTACCGAGAGGGGAGCTGTCACAGAAAGGATGTGTATGATGATTGTAGGTGATATCCCTGGGATAGTATTTAGGATCAGGCGATATTTTTGCACTGTACTTTGCCTCTGGCCAGGGTTACTTGCAATATTCCATTTTGTAGCTGAACAAAGGAGCAAGGAAAGGAAAACCAAAACCAACCAAGCTGGCTGGAAGTGAATTGTTCTTCATTTGTTGGCTTTTGCTTTTCTTGGCAAAATTCTTCCTTGGAAAGGGAGAATATGGTCTTAAAGTGGCTTTTTGTTTTGAGATACTTTATTTTGTAAATGATGCATGGAAGTAAAAGATTTTGAACTGGGGTTTTTTTTAACAAAATTGTGAAAGCGTGAATGCAATTTGATAATTTGGGATTGGGAGAAATGTCCTAAGCATCAGTGCAAATTACAACAGAAGAATAATCGAGGAGCACTAAGCAAATGCTCTTATTTGGAACAGAAACTGTGCCACATTCTTACTGAATCAGTTCCTGTGTAAGACCCGGTAGGGCTAGGTGTGTGGAAGGAATATTTTATGGTAGGATCAAGACCTCCTTTTTTAAGCAAAGGAATCATTGAGGAAGTTTGCATTTATTATATGCAAAACAATGACAGAGCAGCACAATGTTTTCATTAAATTTCATTCTATGTCTGAAATATAATCCTTATGATATCTTTTTCCTTCTGTGTTTGACTTTTTAGAGGCTTTTGTTTTATAAGAGAACGGCAAAAAATAGTAGGTCTTTTAAAAACACTCTAAGTAGTTATTTGCTACGAGAGAAAGTATATACAGACCACACAGCAGTGTGGAAGGGTGTGAAGGATTTTATTGGAATTTAGTTCTCCTTCCCTGAGTAATGCCCCAGTGCCAAACCTGTAAAAGCCGTCCTGCCTCTCAGCGCTGCCATGAATCTTCCACTTCTGAGATCATAAATGTTCACTTTTACGCCTTTATATTCTGTCCAGTGTGCACCATTAGACTCACGTGTGCTGTGGGTTCTGCTCTAATTTTTGTGTTTTAAGGTTCACAGGCAAATATTTTCAAATAGGTGCACTTGACCGTCTTGGAGCACTGAGGAGGAAAAGAATAAATCAAATTGTTTTCAGAGCTTGCCTGTATCTAGTATGTGACACCAGGGGTACCTGTGAGACCAAACATCCAAAGTCCGTTCTGGGCAGGTGTTTGTGGCACCTGGACTGGATTTGTAGCAGCACGGACTCACCATGGGAAAGCCCAGTTCTGCTGGAAGATGTAAGGATCCTTGCCTCAGTTCAGGCTAGAAGTTCAGGTCCAATAAATCTCAAATGTTTCTAATGTTCAGGATGTTATAGTTTTGATTGGTAAACTCAGATTTTGAAGAAATAGATGTTTTTAATTAAAAGATTTGGGAAATAAAATTCACTTTACTTAAATCCTACCCCAAAGATGTGCATAAATCACACTCTGCAGAAGTGAACAAGTTGCTTTCTCTACAGGATCTTCCAAGAAAGAAAAACCACCACTTAGAAAGAGAGTTTTGCATTTATTTCAGGACTTTCATTTAGTTTTCCTTAGAATTCTAAATTGTGTTGCCTTTGATTTGAAGACATTCTGGTGAGCTTTCAGTTTCCAAAATCTTTCTCATCTGCCTCAATATCTTCCCCTGCTTGTTTCCAAGTGAAGCCATTTTTTCCAAACTATGACATGTCATACAGGTAAAAGGTAATCATACTGATTTCTTGTTGTTTGAGTTTCAAGGGTTTTTTTTGTTTAGGTTGGATTTTTTTAAGTTTTCTTGCTGCAGCAGAGCTCAAATGTGAGCATGAGAGGGGATAGGGATGCAAACTGAACAGGATAGGATATTTAAAGGCTCACTTCTAATACTGACTGCCATGGTTTGGATTGATTAAGGGTTAATAAAGGGAAGTCAGCCCACAACTACGCTAAGAGTGATTACAAGACAGAGTAATTCACTTAGATGTCTTAAGGCAATTTATTTATAAAGTATTTGCATGTTAAAGGCAATTGTTCTCCTTTAAACGAAGTTTGCATTAAGCTGTTAACTAAGTTTCAGGAATGATGTATTGAGTGGGCTAAGCTCCTGTAAGTTCCAGCATTCTGCTTCATGAATAAAGCTGTCAGAGTAAAGCAACCAATAACTCTCTGTCTTGACATTATATTCAGTATAACAGATAAATCTTTAGGATCTCAACAGACTGGCAACTTCATTAACAGTTACGCCTGAAGCAGAGAATGAAAGAAAATCAATTCATGGAGTCTGATATTTTAGGGTTTACAGAAGAGAGGGGTTGGTGGACTGCTGATGAACCTTCAGTGCTTGAGCTCAATCTTCCTCCTACTGAGAACAAAAACTGTAAGAGAAAACTTCCATCTGAGAAAGGAACACTGCCTGAAACAAGGGAAAGGGTGTGAATTAATTAGAAATAGAAACTGAAATCTGTGAATCCTAATTCCATTTTACAAGAAATATCTATTTCCTGTAAAGCCTCTTAAGGAACTTGGCCCCAATCTGCAAAACCTCTTAACCAGCTCAGGATCTGGTATTTGTAGCTGAACAGACAGATTCCACAGAGCTTTTTTCTTTTTTTCTTTTTATTTCAAAAGTATTTCCTAATTCTGCTTCCATTGAACATGTTACAGTTGACCTCAGATGAAACATAGGCCAGTATTATAATATCCTGATTCTATTCATTGCAAAGTCAATGAATGTGTCTGATATGACAGAAAGCATCATCTGAAAAATGGTTGTTGAGAATGTTGCTGTGCATTTTAAAATTATTTACACTTAGAGAGTCCAGTATGTATGCCTGGGGCTATAAAATCAAGAATAATCTTTAGGGATGGGGACTAATCTGAAGCATAATTATTAGGTAAAAGATAAATCTATTGAATATCTATGTTATGCATGTAAATGAATAATTCCACTATTTTAATTCCTCTAAATCATAAGGAATAAAGAAATATGCTATCTGCCCTATCAAAATAGTAATTTTGTTATAAATTAACTGAATTAAATCTCACTTGGCTTCCTGTCATGTAGGATGCAATTTACATAATAAAGAAGATCGTTTTAGCCTTCTGAATATTGAACAAGATTTAGGGTGAGGGAATACTGGAAAATCTTCATTTTTAACATCAGTTCTAGACACTTTCTCTCTTACTTGGGCTTCCATGCTGGCCTTATTATGGAATTTGTTTCAGGGAAGTTCTTGCAGGCCTACAAGCTCATACTGTATTTCCATGCGGTGAAATTGTACCCATTTATACTTAATGGTATTTCCAAACTCAAGAAACTTACAGATAAAAGGTCAGGGCATAGGAGATGAGCAAATTAATAAAAGGCCAGGAAAGTGCGGTCAGTAGCCGAGATCATTTTTCTCCCTCTGCCTGAGATATTTCATTGCTTGCTCACCCTTTTTTATTTTTTCCCCTCCGTTCAGTGTGGCTTTGCAGTAGACAGCTGCATCTGCTCCAGCAGCTTTCTGAAGAGATCACACCACGAGATGTAATGCCAAAGACTGCTGCAAAGGCTCGTTAGGTGATTTCCTGCAGTAGGAGACCATCCTCTAATGCCAGTCTCTCCGTACATTTGAAGGATTGCTTTAAGGATCTTTGTCGTGTCAGTTGGAGTGAGCAGTCAGGACAGATTTCACTGTGAAATGCACCTAAGGGAGGATGTGTGGGCAGAATACAGGGGAGAAGCTTTTTCCTTTCTTTGTTATGGATCCAGCGGTAACAATCCGAGCCCAGGTTTCTCCTGTGCTCTTGGGACACAAGAGTAAAGGCTGTTCCTCTAGAAAAAGACCCTGGAAAACATTAATCCTTCTCCTGGAGAACTTTCTCTCACAAAAACTAGAAAAGCAGTGAGGAGGAACTAGGAAATTTCTTGACTTCATCAAGTAATCAGTTCTACATTTTCCAACATGAGTGTAATCAGGGTAAAGTAGCAGAACACGTTTTCTGAAGCTGCTTTCCATACTGCTGACAGGATTAAGAAAAATCTGAACTCTTCAATTTTACAATATAACTAGTTTATAACAGATAATTGGTCCCAAGCATTCCTTACTAATGTTGAGCACTGTGAGCTGCTTGCTTGTTAATTATCCATATAAAGGATAAAATGTGGAGCATTTTTATTCTGTAGAATAATTCACCTGCCTCAGTCCGTAGAGACACAAGTTAATGGCTTCTGACCAACTGTGAATTATTACTGTGGAGTTGCTGCTGATAATCATTATTTGTTTAATTGCTGCTTCATGGTACAACAGAAAAATATTGATTGTGGAAGATGTAGTGCTTTGGGCAATGGAAGTTTTGAAGTCCAATGTTTTTCTTGACATGTAAGTGTTTTAGTTGGATTCTCTAGGACCTAATTCTACTGGGTCTGACCTGATCCTTCTGCGGCACCTATGCTGTATCTGGTCATTGATATGCATGAAACTTGTGTTAAACTCTCTGAAATAACTATTCAAATTTGGTTGAGATCAACCAGTAGACTTCTAAGGGAAAACTGAGATAACAGAAGAAGTAAAAATTTTGGGCAGGAATAACTGTGTGCTCCTTTGCTCTGTGGTTTTATAATTCCAGTTCAGCTCTGATTTCACTGGTGAGGGTGAGCAGCACTGTCAGGTCAGCAGTGATCCCACTGCCCTGTCATTATTCCTGCTGCTGCTGTGGCTCCACTGGGAGCACTGCCTGTGATTTCCACTGAAGGCACGGTGATAAAAATTGTGTCCAGCCTCAGGTGTATGACAGAGCACCCACTCAGCACCACGAGAGTAAGTATGTGATTCCTTACTCTCCACCAAAGCATCCTGCTCCATTAAGGTGACAAAAAAGTTGCCCTTGACCTCAGCAAGCTCTGGGCAATCCGTGTTTATTGCAAGTTAGGTGCCACAAGATGCAGCGAGGCAGGCACAAGGTGATTCCTGCAGGAGAGGGCAGCAGGAGCTGCGTGTGAGGTGAGCAAGTGGCAGGACGTGCTCTTAGGATTTTAGCTTTTATATCTTTCGTGTATTTGTAATCCTTCAGTTCTAAAGTGTATAACTGCAAACTCCATGTAGAGTGTGAGCTGCTGCTTTCCCATTTTGGTCAGACACAACAATTCCTCTCCGGGCCTGAGAATCAAGGACAATGCCTCAGGCCCCAAGAGATGCAAACAAAAGTGAGTGAGGGAAAAGGAAACTTGGGGAAGATTACTTCATTACCTGAAGCTCTAATTGGAAGGTTAAACCCCAATATGCAAGTGGACCAAACTTTTACAAGTGTGAAAACCCATGACCCATTGTCCATTTTTGGGTGTAGCACCTGGGGGGGCTTCATCTGCCCCGAATGTACCTGAAAGCCCCTTTATAAATAAAAGTGCTTTTTATTCTCTTGATTTTGTTTAGCTTCTGTTTTTCGGTAGCCCAGGCAGGCATCACTCTGGCTGCTGCGTGCAGAGCCCTGGCAGGGGCGATGGCCTGCAAGGAATGCCACTTCACCCTTGGAGCCTCCAACTCGACCTGTTGTCCATCATCCTGAGGGGACTGTGAGGTTTTTATCTTCTTTTCTTCCCGTTAGAGCCGGGATTAATGCACGGGAGATGCAGTTTCCGTGTTTGGACTCAGATGTTTATTAACTGTTATCTATAGCACAGTCTCACGAGTTGCGAGCTCTAGCTAACAAGGTAGAACATGGCTCTAACTCTTTACAAGGTCTTTTAAACATAATTTGTCCAATAACGAGATGACATATCATTTATAATTTTAACCCAGTAACTGACCACCCAAGGTCTGCAATGCAGACCTTTTCACCCAATTAAAAAAAAAAAAAAAACGCCCAAAACCATGAAGAAGAAGGTGAAAGAAGAACTTAGCCAACGCCCCAAATCCTCCATCTTGCTCTCTATATATCACTATATACTAAAACCTTAAATCCTAATTTTTCCCCCTGTGATATCACACTCTTCTATTCAAACTCCACACCCCAAATCCCAGGGCTATCGCTCAAATTCCACAGCCTCAGGATGTAGTGTTCAAATGCTGAAGCCTGTTCCACGGCCTCAAATGTAGTGCTAGCTTGAGGGTCAGTGCCTTTTAGCACAGAAAGCCCCAAAATCCTCAGCTTCCAGAATTCCAAGGGCAGCCAATGAGCCCAGAGGAAATGCAATGCGGAATTTTCCTGAGAAGAGTTACTCGCTGCTCTTCAAACACTTCTGCTCTCTCCCTCTCAACTGCTGCAATCCTTTTAGTTTAACGTGTCCTTCCTGTATAAATGGCACTTAGTGAATGATTTCTGTCTTCCCCACCTATAAACCATGCTGAGATTTCTTCAGCTTTTGCCACAGAAAGGAGAAAAAAGTTGTGTGTACGCCAGGAAATAAAAAATACCAATCAATTGTCTCTTCCTTTTTATATGGCTACTTTGGTCAGAAGATATTAAATCACCTTAGAACTATCAGTTAGCTGTAAACAGATTTTACTGCATCTCCGAAGTCAAAAAGTAGTGAAACAAAAAGACATTTCAGATTTCATTCCATATTATTGCTGCCTTTTTTTGTTCCTCTATGCCCTCCCCACCCAAGAACTCCAGAGCTCAGTGAACTTTCCCCCAGACTGCATGTAGATATATATATATATGTAATGTGTGTATATATATATGTAATTTGTATATATTTTATATATATATATATATGTGTAATCGTCATACTTACAGAGCCCTAACTTCAGGGACTCACCAAGCTGGGCCACACTGGTAAATGCCTTTCTACCTACAATAAAAGCACATAAGCACATTCCTGTGAACAAGATGTTTACATGAAACTGCAGTAAAATGCATTTTCTGTATTGTTGAGAGCTCAAAAGTTTTCCACGTTGGTTTTTTTTTTTTTTTAATATNCACAGAAAGCCCCAAAATCCTCAGCTTCCAGAATTCCAAGGGCAGCCAATGAGCCCAGAGGAAATGCAATGCGGAATTTTCCTGAGAAGAGTTACTCGCTGCTCTTCAAACACTTCTGCTCTCTCCCTCTCAACTGCTGCAATCCTTTTAGTTTAACGTGTCCTTCCTGTATAAATGGCACTTAGTGAATGATTTCTGTCTTCCCCACCTATAAACCATGCTGAGATTTCTTCAGCTTTTGCCACAGAAAGGAGAAAAAAGTTGTGTGTACGCCAGGAAATAAAAAATACCAATCAATTGTCTCTTCCTTTTTATATGGCTACTTTGGTCAGAAGATATTAAATCACCTTAGAACTATCAGTTAGCTGTAAACAGATTTTACTGCATCTCCGAAGTCAAAAAGTAGTGAAACAAAAAGACATTTCAGATTTCATTCCATATTATTGCTGCCTTTTTTTGTTCCTCTATGCCCTCCCCACCCAAGAACTCCAGAGCTCAGTGAACTTTCCCCCAGACTGCATGTAGATATATATATATATGTAATGTGTGTATATATATATGTAATTTGTATATATTTTATATATATATATATATGTGTAATCGTCATACTTACAGAGCCCTAACTTCAGGGACTCACCAAGCTGGGCCACACTGGTAAATGCCTTTCTACCTACAATAAAAGCACATAAGCACATTCCTGTGAACAAGATGTTTACATGAAACTGCAGTAAAATGCATTTTCTGTATTGTTGAGAGCTCAAAAGTTTTCCACGTTGGTTTTTTTTTTTTTTTAATATTCAACTCTTCAAACATCCAGGACTGCAGCTGTTCTCAAGATTTCTGGTGGGAGGGGGAAGGGGGATTAAGGTCATTCAATTTAGATCCCGTTGTTGCCATTTAGATAGACTAGGGCAAACCAATAATTTGACCTTGAATGAAAAGTTCTTAAACATGCCTGTGGTATTTTGGATCTGCCTTTATATATTCCAGACACTTTGCTGTCAGGCAGAAAAGTTAGATTAAACTTATATTAATATTTGAAGTTCACCTTCAGTGGAACCTGCACAGGCACAGACGCAGTTGTCCACTGCCTAGCAAATCAAACAGTACCTTCTTGTCCTTAAGAATGTTCCTAAAATCATTGTTCCACGTATTCTCTGCGCTTTTGTTGGATTAAGACAAAGTACTCAGTGTTGCTAAGTGCCCGGTGCTGCTCCAGGGAATTCCTTCATGAAGGATGTCAAATACTTGTATGTCATGAACTAGCTGAAAAATCATCATCGTGGTGTTGTGGGTGCCTTCCTTATGGGCAGGTTTATCTCAATGAATGTTTCTGTACTGTCATTTTAACACCTTTCTCATTACCATCACTCACTTGTTCAACGCAAAAAAAAGGGTTTTTTCTGCTGAGTGATTGGGTTATTGAAATTGTCTTCCCTGGTTTCGCATTGCAATTCATAATGCTTGGAGAAAAACAATTTGTTTCCCATTACGCCATAAATTAATTCTCTATATTTGTATCTAGTGGATTTATTTCAGTCAAAAACTTTTTAATGGGAGCTGGGCACTTATTTGTCCTCTGGGGTTGTGAAAACCTTTCCCTGATGTCAGTTACCTTTGTAATACTCTCAGAAGAATATAGATAACGTTTTCAGCAGCAGTGGGATGACCTTTAATTTCCATTCAGTTCAGTTTTCTCCTTCTTAATTGCTTTGATGGTTTAAAAGATCGTATTTTCGTGATTGTTGTGCTGGCAGTATGACCAATCACCCCGCAGGGTCTGGGGTTGCTCCACCTCCCCCAGCTTTCTTCTGCTGTAGCATTTTTACCTTGAGCTACTTGAGCTCTTTGGAAGCGCAATATTTCAGAGGAAATAATGGCATTCATGAATACAATTATTTATTATCACAGGAATCCTTTTGCTGCTCTCCGACTGAGTTATCGCCATTACAGAATGACACGAATATTCGGCAATTATTTATTTTCAAAATGCTAATTAATTTTTTAAATTTGTGTTTGATTAGCTGTTGTTGGAGTCCAGGGCAGGTGGAAAACCCCTCAAACTGCCCTGGGGGTCCCAGCCAGGGTCTGGGACCCCAGGAAAGCATTGCCTTTGACCTCAGTCCATGGGAAAAACTGCCAACACTCACAGATGAATTGAAAACAACAAAGANTTGGGGAGCGAGCCACAGGTTCCATCTCATCTTTTAAACCCTGGTACGGGACTCTGAGAGACAGAAGACCCCTAATTAGAGGGTTGGCAGGGTGAAAATCCTGTCATCCTGTGAACTGCTAGTTATGTTAAACTTGTTTCTGGATTCTCATGATATTCTTTTTTTTTTGATCAGTTGCAGAAAAGGTGCATAATTGCTGTCATTTAATTGGCTTGCTTTAACAGTAAATTATTCTGTATAGATAGATCTAGGTAGATGAAAAAATATTATTCTGGGGTTAAAATCAGCATTAACATGTGAGATATATTTAGGGGTGTTATTTAGTAACTTGAAAATTTTCAGTGATAAGTAATTCCATGCTATAGTAAAAGAGATGATTTATCAAAATCAACTGCATGATCAATTCATAGCAACAAAATAAATTACTTTATTTGCCTGGCTTCAGTACTCTTGAATTATCTGTGTGAAAAGGTGTAACGGTGTAAAATGAACTCTTCATATGCTGCAGCTTCTGAAAAACTTTAATATTACACACCACTCTTCCCAGTTCTACACAAAGGTGTCAGTTCAAGAACGTATATAAATTTTAATGGGGAATTATAAATTATCTGGGGACTGACTGACATCCTGGTGGTCACTGTGGCTCTGTTCAAAACTTCAGTCACAACAGGTGAGATATCCAAAGGTGTTTGGGTGATAAAGGCCGGAGTGGAGAAAGTGCTCCTGCTGCAGTTCCCAGTCTGGAAGTTTGGGGACGTACAAACAGGAGGTGGAAGGGATGTCCCAGAGAAGAATTCCCAGGATTCCTGCTGTGTTTTGGGACCTCTTGAGTGTGCGCTACTTAGAGACATCTGGCTTTCCTCTGCTCTCTTCTAAGAAATGCTGTGTTTGTGCTGAAATGGAAAAGTAGAAACCTCATAAAATACATAAGTAAATAAATTACAAAAAGAAACGTTACAAAGAGTTTTTGTTCTTAACGCATCATAAACTGTACGTTTTAATCTGTGTTACAGGAGGTTAAAGCAGCCCATGAATGATGCATTTTGACTTCACTGATCTGTTGAGGGAGAAATTTACTCTTTCTGACAGGGTGGAGGACGTGGATGCAAAACTGCTCTGTCAAAATATTTTCTATCCCATTGACTCAGGATCACACGCAGCTGAGCATGATACACCCTTGCAGGTAATGGATGTACAGAGTTCTCGGAGGTCACAGAAGATCGTGGAAGCCGGGTGCTGATGCCAGGGCCTGCCACTGTAACTCCTGGCAAGTACCTGGATGTGTTGGTAGCGTTTAGACTTGCACAACACAGGGGAATAGACACTCACACGGACTCAGAATGAGCTCAGGCTGAAACCAGAAATGATACTGCCACGCTAGGTGAGTCGTGGTGAAAAAAAACCAACAAAAACCAGCTGTAAGTTCTGATTTTGTACTAGCCTGACTCGTCTGCGTGGTGCTCTAGCATCTAGAAATGCCTAAATTTGGAGGAGTAATTCTGATAACAACAGTGGATTATAGTCTTTTTTCTCCCGTCACCAAAATAAATGCATGACATAACCATTAGAATGACAAGAAAAGGAGCATTAAAATCAGAATCTGGGGAGTTTTGCTGCCAATATTTCTTGACTTTGGTTGGGATCTGTAGCACATTATATATAAGATCCTTATTATTGATTAAAGTTCAGCTAAAACTGAAGAAAATGGATACAGAAGCCCACTCTATTCTGGGAATGGGTTTTACAGTGTATGCTTATAAAAATCTATATGCTCCTTGCCCCAAAGGCAGGAATTGTAATTCTTCAATTTACAGATCATGCAGGGAGTGATTAAGCATGTGTATTTTGTGATAGGTGTAAATTAAAAATAAATGTCAAATACACAGAAAGCACTTCTCTGAGTGTTTTTGTAGGTATTTGATTGCCTTTTCAGCTGAAAAAAAAAAAATTAGACATCCAGAAAAAAAGTGTTGTACTTAGTGGATATTTACAATTTCTCCTACAAGATTCTCCTAACACCTGAAGACATGAAAATACTGATAAACAAACTTAACAACATTGGTGTGAATCCCCTGAAACCGGTTCCATTCAACCCTCATGGAACACCTTGTTTGCCAAGCGGGAATGCTCACACAGTGCCCTGTTTTTAGGCAATATCTGGGTGCCATATGAGTACCTGGATTTGAATTGGAACAAAGGCAGTCACGCTCCAACACTCACATCTGCTGAGCAGCGTTTGTTTAGTTTGTTTTTGGTGTTTATTTATCTCCTGCCCAGGATGTTTCAGGCATCTGCTTGGACAGCAGACAGAAGAGGAGTTGCTTGGCTCACGTTCCAAATCACAGCGAATAACAGCTAGCAGGCAGTTAAAGAGAGCAGTTTGGAACTCCTCAGGGGGGCTGAAATGTACTCACCAAAGCTTTACCTTTATCACTGGATGTGGCAGAAATATTTGTTAGCCAGAGTTTTACGATCTCAAGGGTCACATCCCCTTATTGATCCATTATCCAACTCCCCCCACCATGATGTTATCAACTCCCTACTACAAGGGTCTAGATTAATGTAAAGCAAGACTCCCAAAATTTTTGTAGTTGAATTTTTACATCTTTATCTTTTCAGGTTTATCTATAATTCCAGTGATTTTTTTCCTGTCTTAAAACAGCAAATCAGGAACAAAACTAGAAACATAATCTAAGACTTCTGATTCTGCCTCTCCAGGTCTTAATAGTTTTGGTGTCTATTCTATAATCTGTAATATAAATTGAGTTGCATCAGGGGGATTATTAAGCTCGAAGAACTGCAAGATTGTCATGATATTATAATCTCATTTAGTCCTTAAATATAACTTTTAAAATAAAGAATTCAAAAAGCACTCCTATGCAGTTTTTTCATATGTTGACTTGCCATTTTCCTTTTTAGTCCTTTTTATCTCTTAGAAGTATAATGCACAGCCCTGAGTAAGAGACAGCAGCTCTGTACTGCCTGGAACATCTTTCATGATCCGATTTGGTTGCATGGAGAATAGAGAACACAGTTACTTGGGTTACTTGGATGCTGAAAAACCAGCAAGTTCAGGATTTATGAATAGAGCAACAAGTATAATGTGATATTTCCTGGTTATCTGGTTCTTGGTAGAGGTTAACACCATATCAGTATTTAACTGTTTCCCAGGTAATAAAATTACAGGCACTCGGAGTTAAATATTCATACCTGCACCTGCTGAAAAAAACCACAAAATCAAAAAAGGTGAGTAAATCCTCCGCTGCTGGGACAAAGTGTCAATGTATAGATAGTAAAAATGTCCCACCATGCTGTTTTTCATGCAAAGCCTGGACCATTTAGGAAATTCCCAAATCTAATTACATTAAGCTGTTACGTATTTGTACAGTGATATAAAGGGTTATGCAGACTTCTTGTTTCTTTCCCACCTTCCCCTTCATCTGTTGTGGAGTCAGATACCCAGATACCTTTTCCATCTACAAATGGTTGTGAAAAACGTGTGATCTGGGCTTTGTTAAATTATTAACTCCCAAGAAAAGTACCTGACCAAGAAATCACATCTATTCTCCTTGACCTACGAGGAGATGTAGCTCAGCTGCAGGGAATGCGTCAGAATAATTACTGAAGGGGAGAGAAAAACAAATTATTTTCATTGAATTGTCATGAATCCTTTTTAAAATAAGGTGCAATTGACCAAGGCATTATTTATTTCCAAGTCTTGTAATTGTTCCATTGTCATGGAAGCTTATCAGAAGTACCAAAGCTGAGTATTGGTATGAAACAACCTGGCTTATGTTAAATCCCCAGTGAGCCAGTCTGTTCGTGGCAGATATCACTCCCAGTTAAATGGCCATCCGCAAATCCTAAATCTCATAAAACAGAAACAAAGCAACAAAAAAGCTTCTTTAGTTTGCAGTCAGAGAACTCAGTTTGGGTAGGAGCAAGAAATTCTTCCTGCTGGGATTTTCCAGAACTCTTGTTCTAACTTTACTTCATATTGCCAAAGTCAACAGGACTCACTGGACTTACAAGCTGAGTGAGGCTTTACCCCTCAGAAAAATTCATCTCATTCTCCAGAGTGAGAAAAAGAGATTATTGTAGGTTTTTTTCTTGCATTAATTTAGTGGAGCATGGTCCAACACAAGATTCCGCCTTTTTCAGTTAAAGATAATTCCTGCTTTTTTCAGTTAAAATTTTCTAGATTATCAGAAACTTCTAGAATTGAGTCAGTGGCTTTGGATTTTTTCTTGTTATGCCTAGCTGGATTTTTAAATGTGCTTAAAAACCTAGTCCACAGAGTGTCCCTAGCAGGTGTGCTAGTGGCGAACTAAAATGAGGTTCAAAAAACACTAGAAAAATAGAATTAGCCCCAAAAGTTTAAATTAAAAAGGGGAAGCACTTGTTTCACAGTTAATTTTGAATGTATTTTGGCCAAAGTTTTGGAGAGGCTGCAGACAAGACCGAGACATATTGGCTGTACAGCTGCTGTTTTTCAAACAGCTTCCCCCCTGCACTTCCCCTGCCAGCCCCATCAGTGGATGATTTTGTACTTGGATGTTTTTAATGCCACTGTAACGCAATGCTGCGCTCTTTTTTTATTTTTTTTTTATTTTATTTATTTTTTTAAGATCTGGTTGCCAACTGCAGCAAGCTGTTTGTTGCTTTCAACATGTGAAATAAATAGGATTTGCAGATAAGGACGAGGGTATCAAATTCTTTTATATGGTATTGTATGCTCAGTTTGAACCGTGGTCCTCGAGGCTGAAATGGCTGGGTGAGGACTCTGCAGTTGCAGCAGGGCATAAGTGCCTGGTCACTTTTCTTGCAACTGGGAAATGATTTTTAATGACTGTAAATTTGGTGATGAGAGCAAACGTTGTCTAGTGCAGAGATGTTGTGTCTTGCCCCCCGTGCTTTCCTCCTGTTGATCCTACAGAAGGTCTCTGCAGCTCTTTCCCTGGCTTTTGGTCTCTGCAGAGGTTCCCTGTGTTCTCCTCTTTTACTCCATGGGAAACATTTGGAATGCTGGGGTTTGACGAAGGGAAGACAGACTTATTTCTCATGATGTACATAAAAAATGCAGATAAAGATGAGACTTTTACACAGGTAGCCTGGAGACAGGGACAGCCCGGGAAAATATCCTTAATCACTGTAGTCTCTAATTATGGGGAGGAGTAGCAGATTTTGCTGAAAAATGCTCTGAACCTAATTTATACCTTCGGTTTCCTTTTACCACCCACGTTAGGATTAACCTAATCTCATTCCAGGCTAACTCCTTGTTTGTTTCCACAGACGGAAATACAGAAAATCGTGTCCAAACGTGATGTGTAGGACAGACTTGGGCGTGCTCAGTTCTGCCAGGAGCTGAGAGCCCACAGCCATGAGAAAGGGTCAGCAGTACAAAGTCAGAGAGGGGCACTGCCAGGTGCTCGCTCAGACTGGGAGGAATCAGGCACAACCTCACAAGAGTTCCTCCCTTGCGGGAAATGGATTTGTAGAGAATTCTCAAAGCCTGACAGAAAGCTCACACAGTCTTGTGCATCTGTGTGCAAACTTTGAGATAAAGTGACCTGACTTAGAAATGCCATGGAATAGGACAGACAGTGCTGAGAGAGAAATTGAACTAGAAACACGTTTCAAAAGATGACCTTGCAAATAGACCAGATATTTTGGAGAAATAGAACTATGAAAGATGTATTGTAGCAAGACCCATGTGGGGTATTTTAATAGAGGATTGGCTTAGAAGCATTAGCAGCATTGTATGGCAAAAGCTGAAGGGCCAAAAAACACTTGTAATGTATTGTAATTAGGAAATGGTTTGGCTTCTGATTGTGATGGCATGAATTGTAACGTCTGTAGTGTCTCACCCTTCTTATGGGACTGAAAAGGGAATAAAAGTCTTTAAAACACCTCTCAGGAGCCCTGTCTCTGGGTCAGAAAAGGGTTTTTCTGGCTCTTCCTCTATACATTGCCCGAGGAACCCCAGAAGTCACAAAACCATCTGGCTTTGAGCCTGTTCAAAAACCCTTTGCAATTTAACCCAAAAGGTCATTGCTCTGCCGAGGTCACCTCTCATTGAGATTTGCGGAGGCACAGCCTGCCCAGAGACGTGCAGAAGAGCACCAAGGTCCATCACAAACAAACCTGTCTTAACCAGCAGCTTTACTACAAGAGACTTTTTCAAGTGTCCTCCTGAAGGGCCCTCCAAGGATGCTGCTGCTGGAGGCCTGTGGAAGGTGTGACCATCTCTGCTCTGCTCAGCAGAGTCCCTTGCCAGCATTCCTGACCTGTTCTGCTCCCTTTTGTCTGAGATTCAACGCGGAGCTGTAAAAAATCAGCCAGGGAGAGCGAGGGGCTGCAGTTTGTTGTTACTTAAAGCAGGAGTTTTGCAATGATAGGCAGTTAAAGGGCTGAACACGACACATCTCCTGGTAATGTCACTGCACATAACGGGGCAGGGCTCCGGGAGACGTGCGAGGGCTCCTGATCTGCCAGGAGGCAGTTCAGCCAGAGATTAACTTGTGTCTGGTCTGATCTGCGAGCTCTTCCACGTGAGTCAGTCAATGAGAGAGTGGACCCAGGGATGCTTTTTGTTAGGGAAGGTAACTCATTTGCAATTTTTGAGCCAGAGACAGCAAATTTGTTGTCTTTCTCTTCAAACTCCTTTCAAGTAAGATTTACAATTGCTGAGCTTTGCCTTGAAGGGCTGGGAAATAGAACAGAACAAAATACTTGAGCAGTTGCAGCCACCCAATTATCACGTAGGGGACATTAAGGCCATACCTCAAACAACAAAAAATCAGTAGAACTTTTACAGTTTCATTGCTCTGAGTGTTTAAATTCCAGGCTATTATAAATAAATATAGATACTTCAAAATCACTTTGACAGACTATAATGTTTCAGTCCTCAAATTTATCTAATAGACAGTTTTTATCTAGTGAAACAGAAGGAAATACAGCCATATGTTTAGTTGCTTCTTTTCATAAAGAAAATATGATATATCAATAAAAATGTTTCCATGTATTCATTCTGTCCCAGGCTGCTTGATGTATTTCAATCTTTTAGGTGTTTTGTTTGTTTGCTTGTTACCCTTTCAAATTTATTATTTAAAACCTGCTTAAATGGATCTAGAATTTTTTTTTTCAATTTTAAAGGTGGAAAGAATCATTTTGGTTTTGTCTGTAGGTACAGATTTTGTAGAAAAAAAGTCTTAATGAATCATCAAATTTATTCAGCTGTTTTTTGTGGCCTTTTATAATTCCAAGGAAAAGCGTTGATACTTTGGAATTTAACATGTTATATTGTTATTTCTAGGGTAGTCCTTGCAACATTTGTGGTGATTAATACCCTGACATCCCAATATATAAGGAGTTACACATATGTTGAAAGTCATTGAGGATTTTTTCCATTGCCAAGTGAGAAGTGGAAGACTAAATAAGTTGAATGGGGAAATATCTAGAAATGAGAAAATGAGAATAGAATTAGATTTTTTTTAAAGCAGCAGTTTCATGTTTGAATACATAAAATAAATATGCATAAAAGAATTTGCATTTTAAGAGTGTCTGAGTTTTAATTTGGCAGTTCTGCTAGCACTGACAGTATTTAACAGGAAAATCTGATGGTCTGGATACTTCAGATCAAGTGTATGTTCTGTAGGACTGTTGAAATAATTTAGTTTAGTGTTGAAGACTCTCAACTAATATTTGGATAGAATATTATCTTGTTTCAGAAGTGGCATTCTGTAGTTCAATAGGACCATTACTGGAGCAAGATGTTCCCATAGCTGAAGGGTAATCACACAATTATCAGTTCCTTCCTCTAAAATAAGGATCTAATTATGTATTTCCTTTATTTGAAGAGTCTTGTTTACAGGCTCCAGTTCCTGATTTTTGACATGCAAAAAGGAAAGAAGCTGGAATTTTATGTGGGACTGAAGACATTTCTTTTGGTAACAAAACCTCTATAAAAAGTTTTATAAAAATAAGAAGTATCTTTTCAGAGCCTAGAGATTAATGTACATTGAGAAACTCGCCTGCCTTTGCACCTGCAAATTATCATTGAGAGTGTATGGCACAATCAGGAGAGTCAATTACTATTAATTCCTGCAGTGGAATTTTTTTTTCTTGTTATGTCAAGGAGAAGAGACAGATCACCCAGCTCCTCTAGAACACTGAAGGTTATTAGTGGCTGATGGCTTTCAATACCCACTGTGATCATTAACAGTGTCAAATATCTGTCAGCTGCAGGAGGCAAAGAAAAAAAAAAGATTCTGACCCTTTTGGAGAAATGATTGCAGGGAGCTGGATGGTCTCAGGATCACTGAGGTTTGCCGAGATCTCAAACCATTCTGAGATTGCAAAATTTGTTGCTTCTTTGTTTGAAGCCTAATATTTTCTTGTCGTGCCCTTGTGAGGGAAACGTTCCCTCCTTCAATAGGAGTCCACACTAAACCTGAGCAGCTATCACAAATAGAGAAAGTTTGGAATTTTCTTCATTCTGTCTTGTTGCCAGGTTTCCTGTAAGTTTCTGAATTTTAGAAGCAGACATTTCTATTTTCTGCCATTTTGTTAAGCTGTTCTCATCTGAAAGGAAGCATTGTGGGCATTGCTTGTCGATGTATCTGTAAATGTTCTGAACTTTATAGGAGCATAATAATACATTTTTAATTGATTAAACCTACCTGGCAAAGAAACAGAAATGGTAAAGACACAAAGTAAGAGGGAAGTGGGAAAAATGGGACACAATTTATGAATTAAATAACTATTCCACGTTTGAACTCATATAAATACATCTTAGAGCCCTTTCCAGAGCTTCCTTACACAATTATATTTTTCATCTACTAATTCATAGCTGAGATCTTTCTTTTGACTCCTTCCAGGGTTTAACATCTGACTTATACGGAGATTTTTAAGACTTTACAGCTGTCATCATGTCATCATTTGTGTCCATTTGATTCAGAATGAGCCTGATTTCTGAAGCAAGATGCAGGCTGTATGTATGAGATGAGCAATCACCTTTTCTAAAGGTCAAGAAACCTTTCATCTCATCTAAGCACACTTTGCAGAAGGTGATACATTATCCTCCTTCACTGTTCCTCTGTACCCATCAGCAAAAGGAAAAGGCTGTTTAGTTCTCCCTCTGGTACTTTTGTCATGATCTTCTCCCCAGATCTATTCAAAAAGGTTTTCACTTCTTCCCCTTCCCTCCATTCAGTTCATAATTCCATTCATCTGGCATTAATTTGCCATTAGAATTTTTTTTCTGGCTCAATCAGTTCTTTTCCCCCCACTTCTATGAATAGAATGCAAGCCCCCCAAAATCCTGCATAGTTAGGACATGAGTAGAGTTGGGAAATGGTGTTTAAAAAGGTGAGGCCATGCATTTCAACAAAGATTTGTTTTAAGCATCATTGCAGGATTACGGACACCTTTTAAAACGCGGAATCTGGCTGTACTGAAGCAGTTTAAAGGCAGGCAGTCCTACATGCAGCGCCCTAAATCACGTTAAAATCTCCGTGCCGGTGTGGTTTAGGCACACTCAGCGCAGTCTCACCTGCCCTTTGCAGGGTGCTGGGGGAGCTCTGGCCCAAGGAGAAGCCACGATGCCAGGGTTAAGGAGGCACTCAGCCCACGGGGATGAGCTCAGCTGGGAGGCAGGAGGGGAACTGAGGCTCAGAGCCTTGCTACGAGCCTGTTGCTGCTGGCCAGCCACAAGGACGGGCAGAATGTAGCCCTGAACTCATACCTGACATGTTTTGGTTTTTGGAAATTCCTTTCCCAGGCGATTTTCTGTACACAAAAGCAATGTTTTTCTAACTGTACCTATGTTATTCATTCCTTTCTCAAAGGAGGGACTTCTTGATCTCCCTCTCGTTTGACCAGTGTGATTAAAGAGGTTTGCCTTTGTTTCACCAATCAAATTGGTCTGTGTAAAATAGTATAAAAGAGAGATCATCTCAAAATAAAGTAGAGTTAGATTTCTAGCCTTGTGAAAAAGCGAGTCTGTGTCGTTCTTGGTAAACTGCGACAGCAGAGCACCTCTGCTCAGCGTGCACACAGAACACCCTCGGGGCTGGGTGAAAGCATCATCAGGGATGGATGAAAGCATCTTGTGTTTAATGTTTTTTGGGAATCTTGCCGGCATGGTAGCAAGGACTTTAATTCTTGGGGTTTTTTAAGTAGTTTGAAATGTGCTCAACACGTTCATCGGTCTATTAACACAGCAGTGAAGTCTGTTATGCTTGTCATCGAGGAGGAGCTGTTTTCTGTCCTGGCGTTCCTCTCATTTTGCAATGGGTTTGGGTTGCACGCCAGCCCAAAGCCACGTGTTGTGGTTGTCAGGTGTGACATCTCCCCATCAGTCAGGGATGCCGAGTGAGGAGTGACCCTGCTCTGCTGGGTTTGTCCCCACTAAAGGCAGAGTAGCTCTCCTGTGTTAGTTGAGTTATTTTTGATGCACCTGTGGGTGAATACAGGCAAAGCTGAGGATAATCAAGTTGTTCCATTTAACTGAATTCCCAAATCACATATTTACTTTCAGCACTTGTTTTTTTTTTTTGTTTGTTTTGTTTTGGGTTTTTTTGTTTTGTTTTGGTTTGGTTTTTTGGGGGTTTTGTTTGTTTTTGTTTTGTTTTGTTTTGGGGTTTTGGGGTTTTTTGGGGATTTTTTTTGTGTTTTGGTGGGGGTTCTTTTGTATTCATACACTTTGGGGGAAAAGAACTGAACAAAAACAACGAAAGAAAAAAAAAGTCCAGAAAACGTTGCAGCTGCACAAAAATTAAATTTGGAAGCTTAACCACTGTGTTTCTTTCAATACTAAAAAGCTTTGCTATGATCTTTACCATTAGTGAAAAATGTAATAAATCTCTGTACACATCTGTATTTCTTAAAAAAATTCCTTGTGTCAGTTTTGAGTCAGGACGAATGGGTTCTTGGCCAAGAATATGGCCAGTGAAGTCATGTTCTATTTTGCAAATCAGTAAATTCCTGTTCCTTAAGATGTAACTTGGCTTGCAAATCCACGGCAAATTCACCTCCATGTTATCATTGGATTATATCTGGAACAAGGAGCATTTTCCTCCTGCTGCTTGTCAAGGTGTAGCCATTCCAGGTTGTATTTAATAACACGGCTTCCTGGGGTGACCTCTTTTCTGCATGAATGTTGGCTCTGACCTTCATTTTGTTGAGCTCCGTTCATTACACATTCTCTCTGCCTGCCTCGGCACTCTCTAGGGGACACTCTCATTTCAGTGCACAAGGGATTTCACTGCTGATGAAAATCCCTAAGCATCACAATTAAAATTTACTCTGCTGTGCTCAGTCTATGGAGAAGAACAATGTATACTGCAGTTAGTAATTCAGATCTCGTTAAAACCAACTTGAATTATTTATTTCCACGTCAAGTTGAAGTCATTTACAGGCATATATTAAACACATCTAAAGGGTTAAGCAAAATGAGCCATATTCTGCCATTAGTCTCACTGGAGCCAGGGACACCCAATTCAATATAACTTAGCAAAGGTACTGCTTCAAAGTAAAGAAAATTTTGTGGTTCTTTCTTCAGATAGAACAAGGTTGTGTCACCTTTGTAGAAAAGGAAGGCTGACTCCATTGTTGCGTATCTCAATTTTCTTATGCTGTTTGGCCACTTCCTATTTCAAAATATTGTTTAGAGTCTTCCCTTAGAAAATCTATTATAGCTGTTTCTTGCATTGTTCTGATGAGAACTGAGTGAGTTTTCGAAACAAGTTTAATTAGAATGAGTAAATAAATGTTCCACCTATGATGCAGAGAAATGATACAGAGGTATTTCCTGTGTTCATTTGGGTAAACTTGAACTATCATTTGTGATAGAGTTGTCTCTGATGTAAATACTCCTGTATCACTTCAAATACTTCTGCATCTCTGTGCATACCTCTCTGTTGTTCACTCTTCCTCTCAGCTGAAAGGTTCTCTGAATTAAGGGCAGGTTAGAGATGGTAGAGGTCCAATCCATCTCAATTTCTCTCCCGGCAGCTGACAGTCCACTAAAGCTCAGTGAAAGCAGCTCTCCCTGCCTTCCAAGTCGTTTATGTGGAGCAGCTCTGCGAGGCCTCTTGCTGCTGGGAGGGGAAGGCAAAATGTGCCTTTAAACTGATACTCCCGCCTTGGAGTCCCAGGGCAGGTGGAAAACCCCTCAAACTGCCCTGGGGGGGCCTAGACCCTGCCTGGGACCCCAGGAAAGCTTTGCCTTTGACCTCAGTCCATGGGAAGCACTTCCAACACTCACAGATGAATTAAAAACAACAAAGATTTAAAACAAATAGTAGTTCAGGTTGTCACTGGGTGAAAATTTGTAGTTTGGGGTTTTTAGTATGGAAGTAGATCAGAGCAAGATGGAGAATTTTGGGAGATGTCTCTTCTTCTTATGAAATCTCTATTTTCTTAAGCTCAGTAAGCAGGGGTTATCCCTGAAATATCAAGTGCAGGCAATTTATTTTCTGATTTATTAATATGATTTGAATTTTAAAATATATTCAGTTTATCTAAGTTCAATCATCAGCATCTCATATATTTTGATTTTAGAGTTTTTCCTTTGATGTTAGAAACATACTAGAGTGTAAATCACAGTGTTATAAATTTTTAAACTACAGAAAGACTAACACAAAATTTTTAAGAAGCAGAGTATGTTACTGTTATTGTAGTAAGGAATTTTGTAATAATGTTGCTGCTTTCCTGCTTCTAGGCTCCAAATTGAAAAATCTGGGACTAGAATAGCAGCATTGAATTATGTCAAGTGGCTTTCTGTAAAAGAGTCATTGTGTGCCTAAGAATGGCATTTTTGGCATATAATTCTTATGTATGGCAGTATCTTACAAGGCAGAGAAGTTCTGCTGATAAGGGAGCAAAAGATGAAATATCTTTTATGAAATAAGTGGTGTCCTGCAGGTTACTCAGACATGGAGAAACCAGGCAAAGAAGTAGAGATTAAGGGGGGCATTTTTCATGCAAGTAAGGAAGAAAAAGTATTTTGAGCGTGCAAGCCAAAAAGAGCAATTTGTTGGTTAAATAATGACCATAGGTTTGGGTGTGTGAATGCAGCAGAATGCAGCATTCACATCTGGATGGTTAATAAAATAACCCTCTGAAGATTTTGCTTTGCTTTAGGCACACATTCTTAGGCCCATTTCTAAGAATGTACATCTGTCCTTAAACATGGATCAAATTTTTGTCGTCAAAAGGTAAAGTGATGACCTCCAAGACATTTACAGCATGATACATGGTCCCAGGGTATGCAGTATCCTTGTCCTAGAAAGCTGCAAACAATTCAGATTTAAATCAAGAAATAGGATGTGTATGGTAATTATTCAGAGATAAGGGAGACAGAAATTCTCTGCATTTCCTTGCAGATCTGAACAAATTCAGCGGCATCACTTCTGGTCAGCTTTTCTCCTTGTGCTCCGCAGTGAAAAGGATCTAAGGCGTGCCGAGTTCAGGCAGAACCTTTTGTGTGTGCATTTGTGATTTATAATAACCTTGGACACCTTGGGAAGTGTTACAGAGAAGGAAAATTTGAAAGAAAATAAAATCTAAACGATTGTAAAGTAATGCTCTTTTTAAAATCTCACTGTGAGGATAAGTGACTAAAAGGACCATGATGCTCAATTATGAATATTTTATTCCCATGCAGTGTAAGATCTTTCAGATGAAATGCATCACATTAGTGAAAAACCCAAACACCTAGTTCATTAAAAGATAACTGCATCATGAAAGACAGGAAACAACCTCTTGAAAGTGCTTGGCAATGCATATAAAGCACTTTTACTTAATTCAATTTGAAACTCAAGCATTGTAAAATCACCAAGCTACATTTTCCTTATCGGCATAATTTATGAAGCAGAATTTCTGGAACTGCAGTTGTTTGCTTAGTTTCCATTTTCTCCCCTATTCTCAGTAAAATAATCATGTTTGTCCCTAGAAGCAGGGAAGAATAAAAGAACTCTTCTTCCACAGCAGCTTACTAAGTGCATTCAACTCAGATTTCCTACACATTAATATCCCTTAGGTACTTCAAATGCCTTCTGTTTGTGTATGAAAGCGTTCATACTGGAATTTTCTCACTTTTGAGTAATTGAGTGCAATATCTTCTAATGATATTAGAACCACAATGCAATAACATATGAAAGGATGCTGTCACTAGCTGATTCAGTTACATTTTTCACATCAAATTTTAACACCAGAGACTGTGAAATGTGTAATATTGTGGTCTCCAATTCTTATAAATTGGCGAGCGTGGATCAGGCCCAGCAGGAGCCTCAGAGCCATCTGGCTGGAGCTGGAGATCTCCCTCCGGAGAGCAAAGCAAGTGTCAGAGTGCATCTTTCTGTTAGCTGGAGAGAGGCAGATATAACTTTCTATTTCAAGGCTTGTGGTTTGGAAATTCCCAGGGTGAACCTGCAGAGAGCTCCACGAGTGGAAACTCAGGATTATCTCCCCCTGCAGCTGCGCTGGCATGGAAGGGATCCGTGGGCAGAGCCAAGCCCTTGGCTCTGAGATGTGTGACCATCCCCAGCTGCAGTTTTGAGGAGCTTCACTGGAGTGGTGAGAGGATCACCACGGAAATGAGGGGTCACTGTGACTGTCAGTAGCAACAACTCAAACTTTGCAGTAACCTCTACCCGTGGAAAGACTTTTTGTAATTAGTGGAAGATCTTTTGTCAGCGGGAAGCTGGGTAATGGATACTGAGCCTTTCTTGGCTGAAGAGATAATGAAATACCTCTGAGGATACAGGGCTGGATCTGAGGATGCAGAGCTGCAGAAAAGTATAATTAATAGAGGAAATTTCATTCTTTGTAGGACAAAGATTGTCATCTTTGGAGAGGATATTACAGACCTTGCTTATTCTGGTGTTCCTAAAATAGCCTGAGCTCCTATGGTAAAACTCCTACCGTGGAAAATGCAACATGAGATTTGGGCTTTACTCTTTCTGTGAAAGCACAATATATCCAAGCACTAAGGCAACAACCAGAGTAGCATGAGGCAGAGGAGTGTCACTGATGTGTGCCAGCAGCGGGAATTCCTGTATAATATCCACAATCCAGTTCTCAGTCCAAGAAGTCATCAATAATAACAGTAGTTAATGAGGAGATGGAAGGATCTCTTTAAAGAGAAGGCTGCTGAAGGCTTTTGCAGCGGAGTGCTGAGCTGCTTTCCTGGCCAGATAGATCAGTCAGGTGCTGGCAGAAGCATCCCCTTGTTGGCTTTAGGGTGGTGTCCATGGCAGAATCTTTTACATTTCATTTAGAAATGGTAGCCAAGGGATTTGGGGAGTGGTTGTGTTTGATGCCATCCTCACCAGCTCTAGTTTTCAGACAGGAGGTCTCAGAGGATGCCCCATAAACCATGGTCAGAATTCCTTGTCATCCCCACGGGGTTGCACTGCCACACCAGGGACTGACGCTTCAGTTCCTGGGATTCCCTGAGCAGGGGAGGAATTTCTGTGAAGACGGTGAAATACTGAACGCACAGGTTGCAGAAGAGAGGTCAATCCTTCTGTCATTTCTTTTGGCCTTCAGATAAATTAAAACACACAAACAGCTGGTGCACACCTGCTCCTGGATTTAGGTCTTACTTACCTCATATCTTCAGCTCAGAAGACTTTCACTTTTCTATATTTTTTAACTGCTACTTTTAAGTATTTTCTAAATCAATTTGGCTTTCATGCTTTTGGTCTTATACATGAGATGTATAAGCTTTTAAAAATTGTTTGTTTACCAGAAAAAAGAAAAAAGAGGCCGAAGAGGAAAAAGATAAGAAATTTAAAATATCCTGTATGCCTTATTTATACAAATTGGAAGTGTATGGATATTATATGTATGAAATCTAGTGCTGCTGAGAAAGTGAAATTTCTGTCCCAAGAGAAATTTCAACTTTTTCATGCTGGTTTTATCTTTGAGTAAAATGATAATCAAAATATTGTACGGCTTTCAGAACTAAACCTTAAAAAATCCTAACTTAAGAAACATTTACAGGAAAATATTTGATAAAAATTCTATGGAGTATCATCATACTGGTTTAATATAAACTTGTTTAAATTGCACATGAGAAATTAACTGTAGTGGGCTTCAGTCTGTGACACTTTTTATTATTGCTTTTTAAGTCAAACTTCATGAGTGTTCCTTAAATAAAACATAAGTAAATTATAAACATCTGTGAGGGTTGTGCTCTTCTGGAAGGAATCTGGGATTTAATAAATAAAATCATTTATGGTGTAAGTTATGGGTGCCTCATATAGTTGGCATAAAAAGGCTTAATGGCTTGAATTAGCCTTGGTAGGCCATTACTGTAAAATCACATTATTTTGTGACACATGGGCAGTAAAATAGTTCATATATTCTTTGTTGTTTACAATAAAATATAAATGACCAACGTGGAAGCGGAAGGCGCAAGAAGAAAAGCCTGTAGGTGTATGTGATGGGGCTGGAATAAACTGGCACAAATAATCTTGCACAAGGTCTTCATTCCAGTCCAAATGTGAACAAAATAATCAATGGCTTTACATGAAATATCAAATGCTGGCATTTTGTACAGCATCCAGAGACAGTATGCCACAAACAACCAGTAATCAGGTGGAAAACACCCCTGTGGGTAGAATTTCTTTTTAGGGATGAGAAATAAGACTTACAGCTCAATAGACCCAAGGTACTGCTTTAGGCATATTGGACTTGCTTGTACATTATGAGCTATGAAAAGGAAATAAAATTATAGAGATCAGTTACAACAGAAAGGAATGGAAGCACCAATGCCAAAAATAATGTACTTGTCTGTTCAGACTGACACTCATCCATCTGCAGCCTGGCATATTCTGTGATTGATTTTCAGATGTTAAGAGCAGTCGTTCTCCTTGAGCAGAGGCAAAGACCTACATTCTTCTTCTGGAGGACAGGTTAGAGGCTCATGCCTGAAACTCATAAAGTACACACTTTAAATATCACCTGTCCAATAGTTTGTGTAAACATATCCTTAATGTTGACTGAGAAAAAATTTACCCTGAAATATTCTAACTTAGATGTGGTCTTTGTGTTTTAACTCCAGGTGTTGTGTTTATTCTTAATTAACTTAAATTGTCTTAAACATATTAAAGCTAAACCAGTCAGATTAGTTATTATGTGTGAAGACAGCAGGATGATGAAAAGGGCCCAGAATATGATAAACTAGGAGGATACATCTGCCTTTTACATCAGAAGGGAACCCTTCAACATTTCACCCCTTTTTTCTTAATTTTTCCCTGAGTTGTCTCCAGCTGCACGATTTCAGGTTGTTTTTATTACTGAGGACTGCCATAAATTAGTGCCAGGAACTTGAGAATTCCCTGGGACGTGTGTCTACTTTTTTTTTTTTAATAGAAAACGTCAACACCTATTGATAAGTTTGGATCAGGTGGTTTTGGTTTTTTTGTCATTGTTGAGTTTTTTTGTTTTACTTTGACAACTGTTCCGAATCTGAAGCTTGTTTTCTGTCTGCAAAACCAACAATAAAACCCTGTTGGTGCTGTTAGTGTAGGATGAAACACATAATCACAGAAAGGTTACGTGTCGGTGCTTTTATTTAAGAGCTCTGAGAATGAAGGGAACAAGCCCAAATCTGATTCTGATACAACATCAAAAAAGAACAGGTTTTGTACTTTTCCATTATACAGCTACTTATTAATTATTAAGCCCCCATTGTTTTAAAACGTGCAACCGTGGAAACTCTGGTATATCCTTATTCAATTAAAACAAGTGTTGCCCCCCCCCTTAATAATTACTCGATTCTGTCATATGATTATGCAGGTGCGATTTCACATGATTCAATAGGAGCTAGAAACTTAACATTTTATTCCCTCCCAGACCTGTCTGACCTGGCTCTGAATTTACCGTACATGCTCCCTTGATTCCAGAATCATTTTTAACCCAGTGCTAACAGCGCAGGGGCCAAGGGGCATCCTTTCTGGAGCTGTTTGTCCCGTGCCGACGTCCGGAATCTCCGCGCGAGTGCAAATTCAGCAAGCGTGAGGCAGGAGTTCAGCCAGCTCCTGGGTCACTGCGTTCTCCCTCCATGGGAAGCCAGCCTCTGAGGCTCTGAGCATCTGCTGCTCTGTGCAGCAGAGGGACGGCGCTGGTGGCAGAGTGCAGCCCGGCTGCTGGAGCTGGGGACAGCTCTATCCTCGCCCAGTATATGGCAACACGTGTTCTCATCAGTCATTCCTCGCTCATCTGTGCCTGCGTCTGAGTCCTGATCAAGGGAGATGGCGGGGAGAGGAAACCTGCCCTTGGACACAGATTGCTCCTCGGGACCGTCACGCGCAAGGTTAAACAAAGATCTGAAATGAGTTGCTCCCCCTGTAGTGGTTTGACGTTCACCGAGTTCTATTTGCTAGATTTAGTGGAGTGGTTTGAAAGTCTTCTCTGCTGTGAGATGGGATTAGGAGGGAAAAAGCAAAACATGCTGAAATCTTAAAGTGTAAAAAGATAGGTTTATTAACACACTCTAAAAGGAGAAAATGAGAATCAAAATGAAGCTTCTAAAACACTCCTCCTTCCCCCACAAGTGTTCACTTTCTTACAAACAACATAAAGAGACAAAACCTGTGATTTTCAGTCAGTTTCATCATTTAAAAACAATCTTTCATTAGTTCAAAAGTCCACATTGCACACTTAGTACTAATTTCTGCAGGTGATTGGAATCCTCCTAGCATTTCCAGCTGTGGATAGTTCTGGTTCTGCCACTATGAGGGGCATGTTTAAGTAACTGGTAACAAGCAGGATTATGTCCATCACATACTGAACAGAAGCCCTCAATTAAATGAACTCTGTATTGGAAAAACCCACTAGATTTTACTTCAATAAAGGCAAAGGAACAGTATTCTTTCTCTGGTAAATACTTAAACCTGTGTAGAAAGAGACAAAAGCTTTACTGGTAATTGTTCCCAATTGATGAGAAATAAAATGATGGATAAAACCAGAACATCCTCTTCAAATACTTTATCTAAGCAGTTATGACTGTAAATAAATATGAGATGCAAAGTGAAATTGTTTCAAGGTTATATGGCAACACAAATGGCTCTTCACACTGCTTTGTTTTTTCTTTTCGAGATTGAACAGTGTGTACACTTTTGTGTATTTCTATAAATCAATGTGGTTTAAATTATGTGAACATTTGCCATAATATAATTGACGGTATCTCACTGGAGCTCATGTGTGGGCACTCTGCTAGATGTTAAATTGGAAGAAATGTGGAACTGGTCCAGAACTTGAAAAGAGATGTAATCTCTACTTCGTTACAATTTTTATTTTTTTTTTTTATAATCAGGACATAGGTTTGAATAGATGTCAACAGACCTGATACACGATTTCCCTCAGGTGTGCATTAAGATCTAGTCCTAAGAGGATCCAGCTCCTGTGAGCAAGCATTCTATCACCATGAATTATTTCAGGATTAGTCCCTAAACTGTTTCCAAATGTGCTTGTCTAAATTTCTACAGAGAACTTTCTACTAGAAAAATCCATATTTGCACAGATGATGTCAACCTTTGTGTGAAAGATCAACCCAGTGGGAATTAAAAAAAAGATTTATATATAAAAACTTGTTGCTATTGCTTGACTGGGGAACACACTCGAGTTATCTTCTTTCCTTTTGATCATGGACACTATTCCTGCATTAAATCAATTGCTGTTCCTTTGGACATACCCCATGACATTGAAGTTTGCTCCTCAAACTATTCTAATGTTTAATGCTTTAATCAGTCTGCTCTGTTTAAATGCTTTTGGCTTTCTGTTTTTGGCTTTGTACTCGGGAAATGATTTTGCAGTAAAAATGAAGGACAGCAGAACAACTAAGGTCTCTCAACTCCAGAAGATTCCTGAGACAATCCTGACTTGTAATATGATATTACAATTTTTATACAATTATACCAGGAAGTTTATGATATTTCTAATGGTAATTCTGGCATTTCAGAAGACGATTTCCCAAGGAAGAGTAAGTTTTAGAGTATGAAATAAAATTCAAGCAATCAGTTTGAATAGAATTAGGGCAGCAAAGATCGGTAAAGAAACGTTCACAGAAGGGTGATGCCCCAGGGAATGAAGTTCCCACGCGTGTTTTCTTGGTGGCAGCTCTGGTTAAAAATGTCCTCTGGCTTCAGCACCTTTCCAGTGATCCCTCAGCTGGGATAACATCTGGAACCTGTTGCTGAATAAGAATTAGACCTGAGTTTGTAATGACTCACCTTTTTTTATTTCAGTTCTGTTGTCTCCAGGGCAAACAAACAGGAGTTAGAATAGAGGTCAGAATTGCTATTTAAAGATGTAGGGAAGGGGAACTGCACGTATTAAAGCAAAAGACCTCAGTATAAATGACCACATTGAATTTTGTTTTATTTTTTTTCCCTGTTTGCTTGCTACATCGGTATCCATTTTCCATTTTGAAGGATTTTTAAGCGAATCAGGCTTTCTTGTGCCAGCTCCACAGGACAAAGAATAGCTGCCACAGGTTACAAGTGAAGGTGGCTGCTGGAGTCCAGAATGCCTTGGTCTCATTTCACGTGGCTGTGCTCTGTTGGGAAAGGTTAAATTGAAGCTGCATAAGAAGCACGCTCTGGAAACTCTCTTTAACACAGAAGAGCACTTTAAGTTAGTCAAGTCTTTCAATGCTGCCAGAGGAGGAAACCCCATCCCCACTTGCTCATTCCAGCCACTTCTTTTTGTTTACACAAGTGTGATCCATGTAATAATGTAAAAACCCCAGAGTCTGGAAAACAGTGTGTATTTATTTTGCCAGGTCAGTCATAACTGGGATCAACCTCTGAGCACCTACCTGAGCATTTCTTCTGGCTGAAGTGGAGGGATGGTTTTGTGATACAGGGGGCGCTTTGAGCAGCAACATTGGCTTACAACAGCTTTCAGCGCTCAGGGAGCTGTGAATGCGCTTCTCAAGGAAAGACTGGCAGCTTGCTTTAGAACTAGGCAGCAAATGGAGAAAAATTTACCTTAGCCTGGAAATCGGTCTCTCTGTATCTCTTGCATTTGTAAATCAGCGCTGCACAGATTAGTGCATGCATCACCAAGCCCACAAGGATGATATAGGAGTGTGTTCTCAGCCAAGAGCTGAGTTTTGTGCCACTTCCATTAACTGAGTTAAAAATACAGCCCAAAGCATGAATCCGGGATAAATACCAGATGCAGAGAGTAAAAGATGTGCTTCAGTCCATCTTTCATCTGGACATCTGCACTTCCCTGACTCTTTCCCAGCTTGTTTGTGTTAGCCTGGCTTTATATCACACACAGCTTCTTTTTGTGCTGTATCCTCTGACCCCCGCTCTGGGGCAGCCCGTCCTGCCTGTGGTGAGAGGAGAGTCTGTGCTTTAGAATATGTCTGCTGCTCCTGCATCTCCCTGGGACTGTTCCCCCAGTGCACTCCTTGGAATTAGGGACACATTTAAGGGGATGGGAAGTACATGGAATCATGTCCTCACTTTGCATCCTCACATCACATACAATGCAGAGAGTGAAGGCAAAACAGATGAACCTGTTCTCCTGGTTCTCACATTTATTAGTCATCTACAATTAATACTAATCTGATGGGGCAAGTGGTCAGCTCCAGCTCCAGTACATTTTCAATTTATCTCGCCTCATTATATTACTTCAAGATGAAAGCAGCCAAATTCTTTTCATACTATTTTATATTTCAAAGAATAACGATCTTGCCTGGTCTGAGACTTTGTGTGACAAGTTTCAGTGCCATTTGAGTTCTTTATGCTTGAGCTACAAACCACGGTAGGGAACAAAGGATTTTTGTAATAGAAATGCTCTCACACCACATTAATTGTATCAGCATGAACTGTGGCACTACAATCAAGGTTGTTTTAATTCGACTAAAAATGAATAGATTACTGTGAATCAATTGCAATCTAATAAGGGTCTTATTGTAAAACCTACTGATAAGATGGAGTGGAATTGTTCTGAACTGTGCTCCTGGGAGTGAAATTTCAAAAGAACTTAATGCTGCCTTTTCTAAATCTTTGATCAGTGATACTAATGGAAATACAGGCACACCTATCCCCCAGCGTTTCCACTTTTCATTAAACTGTTGCCAGATTATTACTAAAAGAGAATTCTCTTCCTTAAAGCTTTAGTCTGAGAGGAACTGAGCTGCTCCTGGGCAGAGCTGTGCTCTGTAAAGTCCCGTTGTCTGTTCAGGAAGCTGAGGGTGCTCAGCAGTTCACAGAATTTGGCTCATGGAAAAGGCAGGTAGACTAAGATGCCTGAAAGAGGAGAGATTCATCGCAATCTTAGTTGTTTTCAGCTGGACTCTAAAACCAGCCCCTCTCTGCAGGATCCCAAATGTTGTCTAAGTAACTGTGCTTTGACTACATGTCTCATTTTTTTCTTTACTGAAATGAGTAGAGAATAAGAATCACAGTGCATTTTAGTGAAAATACTTTTACTCAGATTAATGTTAATCTGAGCTCCAGATTGTTTTATGATTTCCTTGGTAAAAGACCACATGCTGAAGGTTAAGTTACAAGGAACCAAACCTGAACTTCCCTGAAGGAATCCAATAAAAACTTTATAAACTTCACACACCTAATCATAAAAAATGTAAAACACCTTTGAATTTTCACGGATTATTCTGTTATCCCACAGACTTCTTTATTAATGCTGCTAGTTAAGAGCTCAAAATTTCTGTTTCATGACTAGAAATATGAAGTCTGTTTTCCTAGTGCTTTAGACACACATTTTGACAGCTTTTCTATGTTGCTGAATGTATTGATTCTGAAAGTTTTGTAAGTGGATGTTTGACTAAGCATTTGTGCCATCAAAGCTATATTTGTCATTCGCTATTTTGAAGCAAAAAAAATTCAAATGGAAAGAAAATTGGCATGTATAAAAGTATCAGGGATATTCATAGATAGAATTAATAATGATGACAGCATTTGAAAGCATTTTAACTTCTGCTTGCAGATGTTAACCAACTTTAAACTGTCAGAGTTCAGGCAAAGAATGGTGTGAGTTGTCTTGATTAGTTTCCCTTTGCTGTTACAGATTATTTTTTCTGCCTTCTTTTGAAGGGCCCGGTACTGAAAACTGTCAGATGCAAAGTATTGGACTATAAGCAAGATAGTTTTTACCAGGATGGCAGATCCTGTGATCCTAGAGGCTTTTTCTAATTTGCAATTCTCATATATTTCTTTTTTTTCTTTTTTTTTTCCCAAGCCTCAGTCACACTGTCAAGGAGGAGAAATAACTCTCTGTGATTTAGCCTACCAAATATGTCAGAAATTGTGAAAAATGACTGGTCCTACAGTCAGTGATCAAAGAAAAGGAAAGAGAAGGAAAATTATATACCCAGACTATCTGGCAAGCACTTATTGATGGGAAATGCATTCGTTGAACTTAGGAACATTTTATGAATGATTCATAAACAGGATAGTGGTAGATTTTGCAGCAAGTAGAATCAGTAGCAAATAGGTTTAAAAACCTTGAAAAAACAATGATATTCTCAGATTATGCGCTCAACTGAGGCTCTATGATTCAAATTAGTAATCACCAAATTCAATCATATTCATCTGAATTGCTTTGAACTAACTGTAGATTTATTATCTACACAGTGAGGCAGGATGCTAAGGAACAGGATTTTCTTCTCTTCACCACTGCTTTAGAAATAGACAGTTCTGTTTTGCTCGGGTATTTTGTCATTTCTGACTTCTGATCCTAATCAGAGCCAAAAGAGTGGAAGGTACAAGAAAATGCAATCAAATTTAAATTTAAGGTACTAAATTTACAACTCAGTTACAACTTAGCCAACTAAAGGCAGGGACAAGTTTTACTTTAAATTAACATGCTTGCTAATCTCCAACCTACAGCATCATCCTTCAAGGACAGGTTTTGGCGTCATTTGCTACAAGTGTTGTTCCTGTTTTTAGCTCTGCGGCTAAACCCTGACTCAAGCTGAGCCCGTGCATTCGTGGCCGCAGAGCTGGAGTCAGTGTCATTCCTCCCAGCAGCTCTGGGGGTGTTCCCATCTCCCAGCCACCCTGGGAATACTGCACACGATGCTGCCAACCTCCCTTGCTCTGGGAAAAGCTTGTCATTCCAGATCGCTGCGGATCATTGCAGAGTACCCAGTTGTTCAAGAAGATAATCATGAAATGTTGGCTTTTTCTTCATAACAAATTTATTTTTTCTTTATCCATAATAGCTGCTCATTTCAAACACTTCTTATTCATTGAGAAAGCTTCATCACTCACAGAGGCTGTATAGATTTTTAATTTTCTCCTGTAAATGCTCTATGATGCCTGTCAATTACCATTTTGGTCTAAGGCTTTAGGAATTAGATCAGCCTCATTAAAGTAGAACAAAGTAATTTCAAAGTAAACTGAATATTTTATGCTGAGCAACACAGAAAAAAAGATACACTAAGCTAAAATTGCCATTTTCATATTGATCAGCCTTTTCTTTCCTTGAAATGCTCTGTAATGAATTTCCATTCAAATTAGGCATGGACATAACAACTGCTTGCAGCTGTTAATGGCCAACAGAGTGCTTCATGTCAGAGCTTGACCTTGACACTCACATCTAACTTCGTGTTCCAGCTCCCCAGCAATCTTACATTCTAGGATATTTAAACTTTGGTCCCGTTTAGGGGTCCCTTTCACATTAATGCTAAGAATTTAAATGCATTACTGAACATATGTGAACATCCATGGGAGCAGAACAGATTCTGTTTGAAATGTGGACATTATTACAGTTAATCACATATTAACATTTTATTGAAAAAGATGGATTTAACTGCAGCTTAGATATTTCCCTGAGTCAGTGATTTGGGTTGATCCATCACCATGTAAGGCCACCTGTGAGTTTTAGGTGTAGCAGATATCTGCTGTGGGCTTTAAGATTCAACATGAAAGCTTTAGAATAATGTTGTCAACGTTGTTTGCAAAACAACCGCAGGAGCTATATATTCTATCCAGTCCAGATGGATAAAATCTCTAAGGGACATTTGTTTTTATGTCCTCTAACTTATTATTTTAACGCCTAGCTTTTATGAAGCAAACTCATTTTTTTTTCTTAGCAGTCATTTACTATCTCTTAAATGCAGTGAAAGGCAAAAGAGGACC